>JAOUZG010038748.1:74931-93354 GCA_026289955.1 Argiope argentata | reverse complement strand
TACGATCCAAATTTTATAGGTCAAAAAGTTTTTTATTTTTTTTATTTACAATACATAAAATATTCTTATATATTCTTACTTAATTTAGTTTAACTCTGGTGCACAGAAATGATAAGAAAAATATTAGTTTTAACATATTCAAGTGTTCCAGTTCGACGAATGGTCCATCCAAAATTCTTCAAAGTATCTGACAACATTATTTTGAATATCTCAATGGGGTCAATTCATGCAACGTAAAGTCTCTATCACAAGGCAAAATACCATCGACACTATCATGGACAGTTGCCGATTTATGCTCGAAGGCAACCGGTCAAGCAAGATTTTCGTTGAAGATATTTACTAAGTACTAGCAATGAATAAAGAGCGATAAATATACCGTAACTTAAACGGACGTTCTTACGTTTACCAGACAGAAAACGCTCAAGTGAATTCCCTTTCGTCGTCCTTTGTCAAAGAAAATGTAGACGGTACTTTGCGGTGTGATATGGCCTTAAAAGTCACATGTCATAAACTTCTGCACATGACATTTCACTATTCATCCGCAACGCTTTCTTCGATGAATCTGCCATTAAAGGACTTGTAGCGTCAGCCTTATCAGCTAGATAATATCCTTCGAGCTGAAGGGTCCCTTTTGCTCGAACGGTATATCGCTCGGCTACTGGCTCAAACGTCGCAGGTTCGTACCGCGACCTTCACTTGCTACAGACTCCGCCAAGCATGAAGCGTATTTTTTGTTTACATTTGTTGTTATAATTTTGAGTCAGTGTCTTTCCTCTTATTGATGTTTAAAAAAGAAAAAACGGATACTGATATACTACTAGATGCTTTAAGACGAAATACAAAAGTTATTGTCAGGATAAAATTTGATTTTTTTTTTCTTCCAAGTTTTTTGTCAACGATTTTGACTTGCGTTGTTAGCTTTAGAATAGATGGTTTTAAGCCTTATTCAAAGTCAGTGGCATTAGACGTTTATTTTTCATTCAACATTTCCATTTACTAAATATACGAAACTGAAACCTAAAGCTGTTCTAGTAAATGTTTTTAGAAAATCTCCTTGAAAAAGAAGAATTCGGTTAAAGATTTCCGAAAAAGACAAATGGAGGACAATGAAATAAAATCAGGAGTACATTTCTAATTTTCTTTATTGACATTTGATGAAATTTTCTGACAATTTTGAATACGTATAGAAAGTTTTAAAATGTTTGAATGAATATTACATTACAGTTTTCATTCAAAATCTTATCTAAATTTAAAAAGAAGTGAAAACAAATTATGTTGTTACTATAATTCTAACTTGTGTGGTAGTGAATAAATATGTTAAAAATTTATTTAATTGAGTCCTATCCGAATCTTTTACTAAATGCTGAAAATCCAATTTTCATATTGACTGTTACCAGCATATTTAATTGATGTATTGTATTGGAAGTGCTCTTAATTTGATAAATTAAAAGCTACTTATAAGAAATATATACATGTCATTTAATTAAGTATATAAATCTAAAAGAAACAGCAAAATTATTTTATTTCATTGGAATGTACGCTGTTTCTCCCCAGACTATTACTTTTTCAGAAATAATCGATAAGAACAGCAATTTGCAAAGTGAGCTAGAAGAACTTCAGAATTCTGTAAGAAAGAAAGATTCTTTACAGTCATCATTTAATGATATTAAAATGATGACATTGACAGGTTTCATTAAAGAAATGATTCTTTTTTTCTATATACGTTCTTTTTTTAATTCTGAGGCAAAACTTCCAAAATTAAATTTGTTGAAGCACCAAGTTGTTTTATATATTCTGTTACTTGTATAATTAAGGATTGGAATTTCAAATAATATTTATCTATTTTGTTTCAGATTCTGCTGTTTCAAAGCATTTTAATTTTGTAACAAAAGTTTTGTATGAAATGTTTAAATTGTTACCTATATTTCCTCCAAAGTCATTAATTATTGAAACATGACAAAACGGTTTGATTCTGAAAATAAAGACTCCAGAGTCATTATCGACTACATTTAATTTCTCATATAGAAACTTAGGAAATAATTATCTTATTCATTGTATCTATATTTTTTAATGTGTAAATAAAAATTATGAAGGTATAATTTTATTTGTTTGTCCTTTAAGGATTCCTATAAATTGAAATGAAATAATTGATCCGTAGGTTGCATAGATTTAAAAAATAAATGGTATCTATACTTTTTTATATTTCATAATTTGAAATTGTAAACAAAATTTGTTCAATATATAAAAATTTGTGTTTCATGTTTTTTTCCTTCTGACCAAACTAAAAACATCAAAGTCTCAATATTAATAAAAATCATTAATTGATTTAAAAAAATGTAGTAATTTTATTGCTAAGCTCCAAAATCTTATCTTATCTAAGAGTAATAATTATTTTTTTAAAAAAACTGTATTCATAGAATTCAACTAAAGAGAAGGATATGATCCTTTTCTCTGTGATTTAACATTTAATGGCCTTTAAATTAATAAAAAAAGAAAAGGAAATATGTAAATTTTCAAAAACACTGCCATAACTATTTGTCAAAATGTATCTTTTGGACAAATAAAAAAGATATGGGAAAGTAAAGAATAAAAGGTAGCAAACTAATTCAAAAATGATATTAATTATTTAGGCAAAAACAATAATTGCATGGAAAATACTAATTGAAATTTTAATATAAGAAGTAAAATTTTATTACTACGAAAGCTTGGTGAAAATAATTCAAAATATTAAATTTTAAATAAATAAAAATATTAAATTTAAAAACTATGAAAAGTTTTTAGTAATTATTCGGCTAGCGTAGCATTTAACTGCAATGCTTTCATCAACGTTATCGGCAGAAAGGTTGGGAATTTCACAGATCGGTTTGTTTAACACTTGGCAAGTGACTCATGAATTGACCCCATGATGAGTTTGCATTGCCGTTCATAATTCATTGTTTAAAAGATTTTATTTGATTAGAGGTATACATTTTTCGTTCGAATCCACAAAGAAGAAATCGGAATTTTCCATAGATCTGATATATAAATGGAGGGCGATAGTCGTATGTATATGAGTGACTAAGAGTACTTTTTACGAGGCGCCTAGCCCCGGCAGGGGCTTATCCTTGGACTTTGCGGAAACTGGGAGACAGCATGGCTTGAGATGGACTGGCCTAGACTTTCTCTTAACGTTGGATGAAGATATGGAAAGGGAGCGTGGGGTTGCATAATAGTTGAATTTCATTGGTTGCTGGCTGAGAGTATTTAAGCTGGTTTTAAGGATTTGATTTATTTAGTGCTTGGGAGAGGATGAAGAACTTGGTCATGGGGTCGGAGACTTTTTTCATTTCTCGCGTTGCGTTAATTAAGTTAGGAAACATGGTGAAGAGCTTTTTAATTTCATTAAAGGCATCAATTATGTCAGCAATTTCATTAGGGGAGGAGATAGGATTTTCAGATAGATTCTGATTGGGATTAATATTTTTGTTAGTTGGTAGATTAGTTTTAAAACAATTTGCATATGAGAAGTTATTTCTAGTATGGTTTGAGTTAAAGTAGTTCTGTCGGTTGACTTGTGGACTGTTTATTCTGGGGAATTTAGGACATCCTCTAAAGGCTGCTGTGTGTCCGTGCTGCTCGCAGTTAATGCACTTCGGATTTTCTATCTTTTCTTTTTGGGGGCAATTCCTTGTTTGGTGGTTTTCACCACATTTTAGACATCTCGGCTTAAGAGCGCAGTTATTTGAGACGGGGCCAAATAGATTGCAGTTATAACATTGCGAGACTGAATTCCTGCCTCTATATCTCTGCACTGTAATTTTAAGATAATCAATGTTAGTTAAGCTGTATATTTCCTCTACAATGTCATTTTTCTAAGTTTTACAAGTAGAATGGGAAGGGGTCTGCGGGTTTTTATTTGCGTTAATCTTACAACTTTGTTAACACTAAATCCTAGGTTATTTAATTCTCTCTCTAGTTCATCATTCATATAATCTAGGGGTAGTCCTTTAACAACTACTTTTACGGGTCTTAAAACTCTTGGGGGATAATGAAGTGTTCTAGTTTATTCTCGTCAAGGAATTTTTGGATTTTTTGATGATTATCTACAGAGCCAGGATAAATTTTGATAAAATTATTCGTGAGTACATTATTATTTACTCCAAATTTTTTCATTGATCAGGGCTAGGATTTTATTGTAGTCTTTAGTGAATTTAAGCATTATTGGGGGAATTTTAGGATTAGGATCGGGGATGACTATTTCCTCGTTTTCTAGGTCATCTGCATTATTTAGGGGTGCGAATTTATTAGTAAGAGTTATTTCAGGTTCAGTTGAGCTACTATTTGGGGTCTTGGCCGCTTTTCTTTTAGGGGTTAATTGGAAGCTCTCTTCGTTATCAATATTTTTTAACAAACAGCCAGCTGCAGAAATGAAATTTCTCTCATCAGTCAGGGCCTCCAAGGCATCTTTGCTGCTTTTCAGATTGTTGCAGACTATTAGGTATCCTTCCTTGTTTACGGTTTCTTTGGCAGGGAAATTCGCTTTAAGTTCGTCTAATAGATTAATTGAGTATCTTTGATCTGAGATCCTTCAATCTGACACAATTAGCGCAAGTACAGATGTTGTCATCAATATTGGGCTCAGGGCAGTGTCTTTTCGCTCCCGCGCCCGCATCATCACCCTCCTTCCGTGACAAATCCTGAAAAGGACGAGTTGGCAGAAGTGATGCACTCGGTTCTATCAGTGGATCAGTACGTCCGCCCTCCGCCATGGCTGAGGACAGGAAATGTGACTAAATGACTAAATGTGATCGTATGTATATGAGTGATTAGATGGAGCGATGCTTCTTATACGCCCCAAATGGTAATAGCTAATTAGCATTCAGAGTTAAACTGCCATGCATTGACACATTTTAGAAATTGAAAAATTTCTTTGTTTGCATCATATCCTTCTTTGTGATTCTAACTTTTAAAGAATGATCTAGAAATTTCTTTCTAGATTTATGTTAAGACTTTGCAAAAATCACAGGAAGGATATTTTTCCTTGTGGATAAGATATATGAAAATGCCAACGCAGTAAATATTATGGTGAACTGACAAATAGTTCAGTTTTGTAATTTAGATAGCAGTAATGCCGTTACTATTAATTCTGGTAAGTTATTTTAGATTTAAAAAAAACTATTTTGTTTGACAAGTAATTTTATTGGATGCAAAAAGTAAGTAAAGGAACTTTTTTTTAAAAAAAATTTATAGGCGAAATATTGAAATTAAATTTAATATGAAATAAATTAATTCTAGTTCTTTTCACTTTAATTTTTTTACTTTTGTAATTTAGATGAAAATAATGTCGTTTCTATTAATACTGGTAAATTATTTTAGAGTGAGTTTAAAAGAATTAATTTTTTTTGTTCTATAAGTAATTTTATTGGTTGTAAAAAGTACAATGGGGGTCAAAATTAAGAGATGGGAGGAATTTCCCCAAACATCTTGAGAATTACTCAATAAAAATAAATGAAATTTGGTATGGAAATAACTTATAGTATGACAATAATGTTTGCAAAGCAAAAATTAATAGGCCATTCATTGGCAAGAGTTATTGCCAACAGTCCAATGTGGACTGAACTTCATGATGAAAGATTGCAATGAAAATGAGGCTTCTATGGTATGTAGTCGCCTCCAGTATGGTGTCTGGTGACCTCTAACAGATAAACAGCAGCCACACTAGTATGCATGCTGTTAAGGAGTGCTTGTGTAAGACCCTTCCACCAGAGAAGTTTTTAACACCAGAATGGTTCTGGATGGTGTTTAGAGTATCGCAATAGCCCTTTCAATAGCTTAACCAGCATGTTCAATGGGGTTAAGGTCAGGAGATTAGGCTTGCCAATCCATTCGATGAATATCTCCGCTTTTCAGATACTCCACAACCAGGACAGCCCTATGTGATTGGGCATTGCCGTCCATAAAAACAAGTTCAGTTCCAAAACTACCCCTGAAAAAAAGTACATAGACTTTCACGATCTCCTACCTATACCTCTGGTCATTCACGGAACCAGTGTCTAACACATGTAATGACATGAGGATATCATGCATGATCCCTGCCCAAACCATCAGTCCTCCACCAGTATAAGGGTCCCTTTCCATGGTGTTACTGAGATGGTACCGGGTCCCAGGCTCCTTCCATATGCATATTCGCCGAGAATCAGATTGTAAACAGAATCTGGACTCCTCTGTGAAGAGAAAATTAACCCATTGGAGCTGTGTCAAGAGTTGGTGCTGTTTGCACTATTGTACACGCTCTCTCTTGTGCGAAGGAGTGTTTGGGATGCATGGCAGGCTTCCTGACATACAACCCCCTGTCACGAAGCCTCCTGACAGCTGTTTTCCTTGAAACTAATGTTCCTGTGGCAGCAGAGAGGTCCACAGGCAGTTGTGTCGCTATAGATGTCCTCTGGCACTTGGCTGTAAGTAACAAATACTGGTCTTCATTGGGCGATGTTACACGACCAGATCCAGACGACTTTGTCTTGGTCTTTTGGATACTGTCCTATTTATTTTAAACTGACTCCGCAAATTCGAAATAATGCTTGGAGTTTCATTCAACTCCCTAGAAACTTGAAATTGGGACTACCGTGCCTCATGTCTACCCACAATTCTCCACCTCATACCTTCGTCTAAACGATGGTATTCACTCATTTCACCAAAAAATCAGCAAAAACAACTACATTAGAAATAGAATACAAATCGCTATTGTGTT
The DNA here is from genome assembly GCA_026289955.1 of Argiope argentata. Lineage (NCBI taxonomy): Eukaryota > Metazoa > Arthropoda > Arachnida > Araneae > Araneidae > Argiope > Argiope argentata. Next base: position 86,624 of record JAOUZG010038748.1, on the reverse strand, counting down.
GTAGAGTGGTATGAGTCGAGCAGCTGGCTGCAGACTTTTATTCCTCCTGCTGGCTTAGCAACACACACAAAAATACGTAAATTCATCTCCGCGATGCCAGAGCCATAATGCCATTACACGGCAACCAACTGTCCAGGTTTTATGTGATATTTTCCAAGAAATGTGTGAAAGTACCTTCCATCTCTTAATTTTATCCACCAGTGTAAGTAAATGGACTTTTTTATATTTTTTTATAGGCGATATTGAAATTAAATTCTCCGTAGAGTAAATTATTTTAGAATTTCTTAATTGAATTTTTGAGAAAAAAAATTGTATAGATAATAACGTTAAAATTAGTTCAATGTGGAGTAAATGGATTTTAGATTTTCTTATTTTAATTTTTTGAAAAAAAATTTGCTTATATAGAGAATAACAAGATTTGTTCTATGTGGAATAAGTTGATTTAGGAAGTTAAAGTATTTAAGACTAAGATTAAATATAATAAATTTATTTATATTTAATATAGATGGATTTCGAAGAAAGAAACGAAAGGATGCAACGGGTATTATTATTTGGTAAGTTTATTTTCCTTTTCTTTATTTAATGCGGAGTAATCTTATATTCCTGACAGTATTTTTTTGGTAAGCTCATTATTTTTATATTCAATCTGGAATAAATCAACTATTCTTAAGTAAAAGTTATTAACTATATTTCATATAATTAGTTTTAATTGTTTCATTTTTCCGTGAATGAACTACCTAACAATAATTTACTTGTTAAAAAGGGAAGGGAAAAAAAAGTAATTATAATTCAAGAAATTCCATTAGAATACTCGGATAAAGAATTACCATAAAAAATCAGTGTATACTCAGATAGAAATTAATGTTATTATTTTAGTTATAATATAACATCAAATATTATTTTAGTAATATTGCAGCATCATTTAAAATCCTTTTTTTTTATATTCCAGAAATCCCGGCATGGTGAATATAAATAAAAATGATAATTTGTCACACTTGAAACAATTTTTATGTCAAACTCAGTATAAAAACTTTCCAAAGTATGTTATATATTTTTTATATAAATAGAGAACATATGTAATTACAAAAATTTTATTTGATGAAGGTCTTTATAAATAAATTGTTTTGCACAGTTTCCTATCTCAAAAAAAAAAAAAAAAAAAAAAATCCATCTCTATTGTTTTTTTCTAGCCCCTCCCCCACCCCGAAAAAAGGAAGGAGAAATGCTATTTTTTTAAATATTTATTTGAAGAAATTTTGTATAGTTGAAAGTGGTGTTACAATTTTGGTATGGAATTAATGAGAAGTGTTAAGAGTTTATCATAGATGAAATTTTGTTCTTGCGCTGCAAAACTAAACCAAACTCATAATGAATCAAGAAAATATAAATATGAAGTAAGTTATTAATTTATCTTGTAAAATGTTGTCTATAAGGCACTTGATAACACTAACATTTATAATGAGGTAAAGTTTCTTCAACATGAAGTATGTAAGTTAATATTAAACACAAGTAATTTCATACAAGTGTAGCATTTCGTTTATGGAATTTTTATAAAATATTCAGAGTTTATCAAAGATCAAGTTTGGTTCTTACGTCAACAAAATCAAACCTTACTAAACATAGATAAAGAATAGATATTTAAAGTAACTTATTAATTTGTGCTTTTAAAATTTTTGTCTATTAAAGAAACATAGAATAGGAATTTAATAATTTAGTATTTTAAATCTAATTTTAACGAATGCATTAAAAAAAAAGGGAAATGTTCAAAATATGTTGAAATCGGAATTTGTGTTTTATTCTTAATTCTTTGTTTATTGCTCACATTAAGTAATATACACTCTATAACAAAAAACCGACGCACCAAGGAGAAGTTGTTTGAGACGAAAATTGTGGGATAGGAAGACAATGTACAGAATAGTAAATGATTAAAATTTCAGAACAATTGAATAATTTTTTTAGAGTTACAGTAACAAGTTCAATAAGGTGTTGATATCCAGACGTGCATCATATCCCAAACAAGCTCGATGGGAGAGCGAGCTGGCAGGTCAAGGAAGGGTTTGACAAACTTCCAGACAGTTCATAGCAACACGTGCAGTATGTGGTGTGACATAGTCCAGCTGAAAAACCAACCGAAGGCACTGCAAAATGAACGGTAACAAAACAGGTCTTAGGAAGTCCTCAACGCACCGATGTACCTCTAATGACGAGCACAGGGGTCCGGCTATCAAAGGAAATGACACCCTAGAATAAAATACCTTGTTGAGGACCAGTGTGGCATGCAATAGGGGAAGCAGGATCCCCCCCCTCTGCCCTAGGTGTCTCCAAACACGTCTTCGATGATCGTCAATACACAGTTGGAAGCGGGATTCGTCGCTAAAGACTATAAGTCCCAAGTCGGCATCATTCCAAACTGATCGAGCTATGCCCTACTGTAATCTTGCTCGGCAGTGTGCAGGCGTGAGTGGAAGGTGTAACGGTTCTGTTGTTGTTGTTGTTACTTATAGCACTTGTGGACAAGCCCCGCTGATACATCAGCCGATTTTAAGCCGGTGATATACGTCTCTTGTTTTACATGTAGCGCCATCTAGGGCCAAGAGTACGACTTAGCTACACACGCGTCACAACCCTTTTTAGGAGGGCGGACTACATTCGTGCAAATTCATTCATCTTAGTTCGTAATTTAGACCTGGAACAGGGAACGATCACCCCTGGCCCAGTACCCCCAGTGATATTATTCCCGATATGGAGGACTTCGCGACTACGAACAGATTTAACGAGAGCCAATCGCCACACACTCGGGGATTTTTTTTAGCCGGTGAGCTTCGAACCCGTAACCTAAGGAGTACGAGTCCAACGCTCTTCCAACCAGGCCATCCCGCCCCCGTAACTGGTTCTGGCTGCATAGAACCGTTATTTTCTTTCAACTTATATAAATCATTAAAGGACAAACAAGTAAGATTATGCATTAATAATTTTTATTTACACATTACAAAAAAAAAAGGTAAAATACATATAATTATTTTTAAAAAATTGATTAAATGGATGTTTCAGTGCTCTTAGATATTTAAAAAAAACCCTCAAAAGCTGCTTATCAACATTTCTTTTACTAGACACAAAGAATATAAAAATAGTATGGCAAGAATGTCAAAGTAAATGATGAAATCAATTTTATTCAACAGAAATATCCTGAATACTGAACAACGTTTTCTTTATCACCTACAAAAACATAATGTTGAGCAATATACTTTTAAAGCAGAACATATCTGAAATGTATTTTAAAATTTTAAATTTACATTGATAAAAATTACTCTGAATGAATATAAAATAAAACATACGATACATTAAATTTAATAAACAAGAATTAGATCATGATATATACAAATATAAAAGTAAAATAAGATATGAAGAGGATTTGAAAGAATATGCTTTTATAGGATTTTAGGATTCAAAATCAATAGGTTAAAGAAATAGAAAAAAAAGTGAAACATCCATATAACAAGGAAGTTAAAAATAAAAAATATAAAACAAATATTACTACAGAAGTTTATTTTCAATGAAATGACCTATGTTTTTTAAACAGAAATCACAGAAGTACATAATAGTATAACATGATATTATGATAACAATCAATTTAGTTTAAATAAAGAAACTAACGACATTTCAGTCTAACTATAGCAACAGTTGCTTGACATAAATTTGACTTGAATCCATTACTAATAAACAAATGTATTTAAAAAACAAGTAATAATGATCACTTGAACCATCCATTTTTCTCTTCAGTAATTAGATGTGATTACATAGCAACAAAATAGTATGAATTACTACGAGGTAAAGAAAGCTTTAAGGTTCATACTCAAAAAGTAAAACCTCAAAATGCATTTTATAATAGTGTCAAAAACTAAAAAAAAAATTATTCAATGATAATTAATGGTCTTTGAAAGTTATGCAAGTGTTGGTATTATATAAGCATGTATAAAAGACAGCCCCTACAAAATATTTGTACATTATAATTTTTGAAATGGCCCCTCAACTGTAACCTTATATGAGATATCTTGCAGTTATCAATTCTTTCAGTGATATTCAACTGAGTACAGTCCTTTAAAAAATTTTCAATTTATATTCTATTTCCATTTTTTTTCAGTTCTTGTTCAATTTGAAAACATATCTGCCATCACAAAATTATTCATTTTTAATACAACCATCACATAGCTTTTAATAAAAAAATCCTTGTCAGTTATGCTATCACAGTGTTATGGTGAAATGAAGTTGATAGCTCTTGAAAGCATTATGACTATCATATCTTTTAAAATATTTGCTTCCTTAAAAAACTGGAAGTCATTTGCTGTTCTGTTGGACTGATAAGTTTCTATGCAGTCAGTAATGAACTTTGAGTTTTTATTTTCAAAAATCAACTGGATTTTTAATTTTTTTAAAAAAATCAAATGGATGATTCAACATATTTAATTTTTGAAAATCCGCTTCAAAATTAAAAGAATAATATTTATAGAAAAAAACCTTTCTTTAATGAAATTTGCCATTTGAAATTGCTCTCATTTTAATATTATTAACAATATTCTCAGGAATGAATCTATTTCACAGAATCCTGAAGTTCTAGAAGTTCATTTTTCAATTTGTGGATTATTTCAGAAAAAGTAGCATTAAAGTATGTAGCATTCAATTTATCAAATTAAGAGCACTTTTAATACATTTGTTACCAGCATTTATAATTGATGCTGGTAACAATCAATACAAAAATTGGATTTTCAGTAGTTGGAAAAGATCCATTTATTTAATAAATCTTACAGAAATTTATTCACCCTCACCCAAGGTAGCATTATAGCTGCTGTTAATTTTAAGTTAAGAGAGATACTTTTTACGACAAATGTTTACTTACATCAATTAAATTTAGATAAGATTTTGTGAGAGAAAAGTATGTAATATTCATGTAAACATTTCAAACTATTCTAAGCATATTCAAAATTATCAGAAAATTTCATCAAATGTCAATAAAGAAAATTAGAAATTCACAGACGATTTTGTTTAGCTGTCCCTATTCCTTCGAAAGAGCTTCTAAAAAATTACTTAAGAAGTTTTGGGTTTCAATTTTTTGTATTAAGTAAATGGAAACCTTCTAAATGATTTTTTCAAAATAAACGGTGCCTATCACCAACTTCGAAAACAACAACCTTCTATTCCAAAGCTAACAACCAATATCTAGAGTGTTGAAAGGAAACAAAAAAATATGCATTTTATCACGGCAGTAACTTGTATTTCACATTAAAGCATCCAGCAGCACATCAGTATTCCATCTTTTAACATTAATAAGAGGAAAGAAAACGACTCAAAGTGATAACTACAAATATAAACAAAACATCCGCTTTATACTTGGCCTTCTTCGTCACATGTTGCCCCATTGCCAGACTTGATTTGCTTCACGTTTAAAATGTTGCCGGAAATTGCCAATATTCACTTTTATCGGCTTCACGCTAGTATGCCAATGATTTGGAACGACGAAGTTTTGGTGGATGATTTTGTCAGAACGACCAGAATACAAGGTTAGTTCAGACTGGACAAGATTCATTTCGAAAGATTGTATGAGCGCTACCAGATACCCTTGAAACTAAAAGGGAGCAATGCAGACGATAGAGCGGGATCCTTTTGGAACGAAAGTCGAGTTTTTGGTGAAGGCCTTATTCACTTTTCGTCAGCGAACGGTGCCGTACGGATACGTCCACGCGTATCTCACTACTGTTGCACTGATGCTCTTTTACAAGTCGGACCCAGAGAAGACCCAAGTGAGAAAATTTCGTGTCCAAGACAAGTGATTCCAGAAAAATGATCAGTGGGTCTAAGATCAATATGTTCAACCGCTCTGCGCATCTTGGGATTTCTGCCAATAACTTCGGTGAAAATATGGCAGTTTTTTTTTTAATACACAGGAAAGGAACGTTTTTATCGATTAGACGAGAAATTTATGGGGCTCCTACTCCTATGCCCATCAGGTGTCTGGGACCTGGAAGGAGGAGTTCGAGGTCCTTTTCCTAGATACTTTTTCTCCCTTAAAACCTGAAAAAATATTAAATTTGTTTTAAATAAATACACTCACCAAAGATTTTCATTTTCAATTCGAAAACAGATCAAATTTTTGGAGAAAATATCAATTAAATTCCATAACAATTGTTATTTATACTTGGTAATTGTATATTCAATGAGATTATATTAATCAATAAATATTTTTCAAAAATATTCATTAAAATATATCAAATTTTTTTACAAGCATAATATTTATTTAAAGGAATTTTTAATTAATTCTTTTGAAAAGACTTACCTCTTGTTTTCCTGAGAAATTTATATCACTAAAAAAGAAATAAAAATTTTAATTAAATTACATCAAATCAAAAATGTAATATTAATAAAAAATTTAAAGAAAAATTAGAAAACACCATAATTAATTTTAATTTTATAAAAGAACAAGGTAAAAACTTTATTTAAAAATTATATTCTATATAAATATTTAACAGCCTTAAAAACTTCAGCTTCAACAAATAAGTTAATTTAAGAATTCACCTGCATGTAACCTCCCTTTAAATTTAGAAATTTTAGGCAACTGCCTAGTTATAAATATAGAAATGGACACATTTGGTATTAAAACTGGAGTCGCAGAAAAAAAAATACCCAAGAAATATACCTTTCACCAGCTTTAAAAAAATCTGTGTCAAGAGCTGTACTAGGCTCCATCCGTGAATCAGGATGAAGCGCCAGACAGCCCTTGACCACTTCACTGAGATTGATTCTCTGTAATATTTCCCTGCTTGGGAATTTATGATCTGGAACCTAGAAGATAACATAAAAAATATTAATACATCAAGCAGAAACTAACAAATACACAAAAATAAATCGATTACTAATATAGTTTATTTTGTAAAACAAAAATAAAATTTGTCATTGAAAAAATAAAATCCTTCCAGTGACTAAATACTTTCAGTTTGTAAAAAGAATAATAAAAGTTGAGATCAAATTGTTGTAAAAAGCTAAAAATTAAAAATTTCAATCTTTAATAGTTTCTTTTATAAAAGACTTATTTATATTATTTTCATTCATTGATGGCACCTTCATGATAAGAATATATACACAAAGAATTCAAAATTTACATGTCTGGTTGTATTACACTTATACCTCATCTCAAATAATTCAGTCATTAATATTAAAATTCTCCCTGCTACAAAGTTTTTTACACCTTAAAAAATATGAATCATTCAATTAGTATACACATAAAACTTCAAAATTATAATCCAACAAAATTTAATTTTACATACACTGAAGGCAATTTTGTTTAGAGGTTCCACTTGATCTTCTACTTGCGAATTCTAAAAGTAAAATGAAAAATATTTTAGTAATAAAGTTTTAAATTGTAAATTCAAATATTTCTTCACCCTAATCCTTATATGAACCTTTATTTGATGATCTTTTCAATCCACACACTAGTAGTAACAAAGTATAGGAATTAAATTCAGCTGTTCCAAGTTCTGTAGTTAGAACAAGATGGTGTCAAGATTTGATATATTTTTAAGATCAAAAGTTCACATAAAACTAAGCAAATTAAGGCATTTGCCCCCTATTCCTTATGGCATAAGGTTAAAAGGTACTTCTCTTAAACCAAGAAAGGGGGGGGGGAAGATTTAGCATAATATGAAAATTCTTTTTAGAGATCTACCTTAGATTTGAACTATAAAAAAAGGGATTAAAAACAATATGTCATCAAGCTTAATGCTGTTAATAGTTAAAATAGTTAATTCTATAACTCAAATATTATACATGAATTAAACTTTCCTTTTCTAACCTTCTGCATTTAGATAAAACTATGAGCTTAATGTAAAATTATAAAGGAAGACACTAGTTCATATCTATGGACATGTACAAGCATAATTTCAATAAGGCAGTATAAAAAACTTTGTTTTAAATTCATTTCAGTATAATTAATGTTTAAGAGAAAGTAAAAACTTCACAACTATTATTATGAATAATAACAGTTATAGATAACAGTTGCTTGAAGAAAATTCAATATAATGAGATTAATGTTACAAATTGATAATGATTGCTAGAAGTCTACATAGTATGTAATCACTCAATTAGTGGGATATTCATATACTGAAATTTGTACCATTAAGAATAGTAGCATGTTTCTACAAAATTAAGTTTAATACTATTCATTGTCCTAAAAGAATTACATGTTTTTTTTAAAGATAAAGAAATCATGTTTACAATTAAATGAAATTGCAATAATTAAAAAAAATTTGCAGTACTTATTGCATAAGCTGGTTTTGTCACAAATTGCGTTCAATAAAAACATATTGGTCATCTTACATCAAGAAAGCCATTGATAATATGAAGAAATGCCAACAAATAGATTTAACTTGAACTGGATTTTCAATACTTACAATTTTACACTATGAGTAACTACGTAATAGGCAAAGTATAATTTGTAAAATTAGCTGTAATACAACACAAAGAAGCAAATGCCACATGGAACATTATGTCATCATATTGCATCTCCACAGAGAACTAAGGCACAGAATGCCTCATTTTTCTATCAAGTTATTTAGTGTTCAAGGTTCAAATGTCATTACAGCATATGTTTCATATGCAGACATAAGATATGCATTTGATCTGCTTTTTTAAAATTATTATTATTACTATTACTCGATTTTGGTAATATTTCCCTAGTTTTAAAAGCCACAAGCTAATAATAAATTACACGAGAAATGTTTATGAAAGTAAAATAAAATGTTTAACAAATTTATATTTAGTTTATAATCAATTGATTACATACAAATATATTTAAATATAATCTAAATCAGGATAAAATTCATAATATTTCAAAAAAAAAAAAAAATCACAAAATTTCTGAACTATTACCTGAAGAATAAATTCACCTCCAATTTTACAAAAAAATGTCGATGTTAATCTTCCAGATTCCAGCAAGTCTTTATCCCATACTCTATGAGATTTTTGAAATAAAGCCAGCTAAAATGAAAAATAGGATACTCTTAAGAGTTTAAATTTGTTCAATAAATATAAAATAATTATTTGATTTAACTGATTTAAGTATTGAATGAAAGTGTTCAGAATATAATAGAAACAGTAATTAGTTTTTATGAACATAAAAATGGAGAAACATTTGCCTTTAGTTTTCGAAAAATTAGGCCCTTGAAAGTTTTTTTACATCAAAATCAGGTTTTTCCTATTTGCTACTAAATTCCTATTTGTTTTGTTGAAATTAATTCAGCATTAAATGGTTTCCCATTGTAAGCCAATAGCTCTTTACACCTGAATCCTAGATGAGGCTGACATCTCCCTCTCCCCCTTACTTGCCTAAAAAAAAAAAAAAACAGGGGTTTTTTTTTTTTTTTTTTTTGCTGGAAAACAGCAGGAAGAATCTATGTGGGGGGGATAAAACTAATTCATTACTGTTAAATCAGCTGCATCAGAATATAAGAAAAGGTTAATTCTGATTTTGCAGTGAACAGGATTACATTCAGATCTGAAGATTTTTGAACTATATTCGATAGTGACATGATACTGGGAGTTACAGAAAAGTTCTCATTAGAATTAATGCCTGGTAAATCAACTAGACAAAGATACTGATTATTTGTCTTTTATATTATAAATATTATAAATCTAGTTTGATGAAATTTTACACATGTGTTCAAAAAGATCATTACAACAACAATTACTCAGACTTTTTAAAAAACATTCCTGCAAATTTTTTTATGTGTTTACTCTCTAATTAGAGCGCAAACAGATTCTTTGATTAAAGATTAATGATTTTTGAAACTAACTAGAAAATATCCCTGATTATTGAAAATTTAGCAATTTAAAAATTGTAATTTAATAAATGAAGGGAGGAAAATATAGTATATTTCAAATTCACAAAAAACATTTTTTAGCAAAAAGAAACTCTCCTATAATGTTTTTGACAATGATTTTTAAGAAATAAGTATTTACCATTTCAGAGTTAGTATTCCCAGGATATAAGATTTTATTGGTGAGCATTTCACCTGCAATGCAGCCAAATGCCCACATATCAATTGGTGTCCCATATGGAGCACCTAATATAACTTCGGGTGCTCTAAGAAAAAAAAAATACAATGGGTTTTTAGAACTACAACTTTATTCACTTTAAAATAAAATAAAAAACATTAGTAAAAGTCATTTTTACTAGTCCATTTTACACCTAGGAAATGCAACATTTCTATACAGAGTAAATTAAAAAAAAGAAATAATCATTTACAGTTTTTGAAAATTTCCCATTCTCCAATAAATTTTAAATATTTTCTATTACATTTAATATCTTCTCATTTTAAATCTATTTTCTTAATCACTGTTCAAAGCAAATGCTTTAAACAATGACACATAACTTTACATTTTAGAGAACCTTATAAATAATAAGCTACAATTAATATTCTGATATTCAATTATTTTTAATTGAAAAAATGATAAAAAATTATATATTAAGTGTTTTTTTATTGGCACAAAAATAGATTTAATAGTTCCAGAAAAATATTCAACTTGCAGAAACATTAGCATTTCTAAAAGAACCACAGCTGTTATTTTTAATTCAATAATTACTAAAAAAAAGAAAGAAATACAGATTGAAAAGAGCAATACATTAATTATTTAATTTTGATACACAATTTCTTTAATTTTTATTGCTAGATATCTTAATGTACGACAAACTATGAATAAACAGAAAAGCTAATCAGTTATTCAAATAATGTAAATATGCCACTCAAATTCTCATATAATTCTGATTATATGATGAAAGCATCTTAACAATATTGTCAAATAAAAAAGGTACATGGAATCAATTTCAATTAATGTAACAGATAAATAGAATGATTTAAAACAAGCAACAAGAGAACTCAAACAACGCTTGAATGCAAAATGATAAGAAATGAAATTCAACAATTTTCATTTCAAGAATACAACAATTGCTGAACAATAATTTTTTTTTTTCAAAAAGTAATCAACATTTTAAAAAATACATATTTATAAAAGGAATGGGATTAAATTAAAAAGACAAAAGTAACACAGTACTAAAATCAGTAAAGCCAGAAAGGAAAACTGTACTGAATAAAGATGTCCATATGATGAGTCAAAACTTATCCTCAAAATCTATTTGGTATCTTATAAAGGAACATTTGTAATAAGGTTATATGTATAATGCAGTTAAAATAGGAAAAATTCTATTAAGATTTTAGAACATTTTCTAATTAATATTAATTTAGTATCCATAAAAGTAATTTCTAGTCCAATCAAATATGATTTAAAGAATAATGTCACAAGTACAATATTTTGGAACTATAGACATTGTTCTGAAAAAATTAAAAAGTTCTTTAATTTAGTGCAGTAATTTTTATTTTATAATTAGATTTATTATAAGTTAAGGTTACTACAAGCTGCCCTCATTGATTCCAAAAAATATTAAGATAGATTGTCATCAAGAATATATAACAGTACTAACTTTTTATCTTCTAGTACAGGAAATGAGTGAAATATTCAACAAAATTCCATCTCTACAACATGAAATCAATTACAAAACAAATTTAGAACTATAGATACAGCTAAAAATTCAAATATTCCAGCTGTAGATTATGTGGTGTCCGTGCATGGAAGCAACGAGACGAATGTTG
>JAOUZG010038748.1:0-36990 GCA_026289955.1 Argiope argentata | reverse complement strand
TCCACAATAAAGATTTTCATTCACTGATTTGTGAATGGTTGGAAACTGCAATTTTAGGTTGGTGGAAAACTGTCTAAATGAATCTGGTTTCTAATTTATAAAAATCATTTTTAAAAATCTCAATTCAACATTATTAAAAAAAAAATACATGGATTTTTTAATGTAAAAGTTTAATCAAAATTAATACATTTTCATGGTTTATATCCCATGAGAATTAAAGATAGTTTTATGATTGAATTCTTGTATGCTTTCAAACAAGAAGGGAAAACATCAAATTTTGAGATTATTAGTTGTATACGTATTCACATAGAAAATCCTCGGATTCTGTAAAACAATTTATGTAGAAATAATATATTATATTAAATAATATTTAATTGAAGAAATTTGCCTATTATCTTCCAAATAAGAAAAGAATCTCTAATAACTAATAACATGAATTTTTGTCAATTGAAAAGTTAATTAATGTATACTTATGTTATGAAAAAAATTGAATCATGCTTAGAGGGTAAGTTTTTTAAAAAATAAACAGCCCCGAAAATATTTTAAGAACAATATGATCTCGCATTGAATTAAAAACAATCCATAGATTTACGGCCATTTCATGATATAGTTAAGGCATGGTTTTTAAAATACTTAATATTTCTAGTTCGATACCAATACCAATGTCTTTACTTAGAAAATGTAATTTTTGGAATTGAAAAACATACTATAACTAAATAGTAAAACTTTATCAGTGTTTTTTAGAATTACTTGCATTAGTTTCTGAAATAATTATACCATAAATATATGTTGCGAACATTCTTGGAATTTACTCTTTATTTTTTTAAAATTAACTTTAGAATAAAGAGCTATCTTCATTTACATAAAAAATGGAAAACTTTCATCGGATTGTGAAAACAATCAAAATATTAAAGTAACTGAAAATATGATGTAATCTAGCGTTGCAAATGAAACAGTTCCTTTTAATTGCTTATGAATGTTTTGAAATGTTTTTGTAAAAGACTACTTATTTTTTTGAAAACTGATATAAAATTTTAAATATATAAAAATTACATCAAAAGTTATTGCTGAAAAAAATTGAGTTATTAAATTTCATACTAAAATATTTTTAAAAAATTATTTTATATCATTTTTCATAGGTTTTTTTTTTAAAAAATAAAAACATACTTTATCACATTTTACCAAGCCTTTTAATATAATTTCAAAGTTTAAAATGGTATGTTCTTAAAAACTTCCTTAAAATACAATTGAATATCTATAATATAAAAACAAAAACAAAAATAACATATATTTAAGAATAGAATAAATTATCAGAAAATCAATGTGCAGAAGTGTTTTGAATGCACATTGTTACAAATTATATTTATTTTTAATAATGCAGTTTACTAAGGACATATATGGCAAACAACTCGTTGTGTTTAAATAATAACCATATTTGCATATTTTTGCCATGTGTAAAAGTATGTTCTGGCATTTAAAAAATTAAATTAAAATTTACTTTAATAAACAGTACAAAAAGAAAACATTCCAAAGATTTTCAGTTTGCTTAGATAAGGGAAAGACTATTCACAGGAAAAGTCAGTATTTTGCAACACTCTTAAACAGAATTTTGTAACTTTTTCTAAAAAATAAATTATGATAGTTGGAAAAATGCTTTATCATGTACTGATAGCATAAAACTTTATATTGAATAAATATAACACGTATTAAAAAATTAATAGTTTCTTTTTGATGAATTAAATTAATGACTGTCAACATGTTTGAAAATTAACAATCATGATTGAGTAATTTACATTACATCAATGGTAAATGGCATATTACAAAAAACAGAAAGAAAGAAACATCAATGAATCATGAATAGTTTTGAAAATTGTTTCACTGATAAATAAATATTATACTTATTTTCTTATTTATAACTTTTCATACAAACATTTATCTACAGAATTCCTTATATTAGTGATTTTTACTTCTTTTCTTCAAGCAGCCCACAATGACATTCTATAAAACCCACATTTGTACATTTCGATTTGCTGGCAGTTCTTTCTACAAAGTGCTAATTCAATTGTACTGTCTATTTTGAATTTTCATTGCACAATCATTGCATTCAAATTCTCATATACTGCTTTGTTAAAATAACTGTTTACTTATTAACTAATTTTTAAAATAACAAACATTTTATCCTTCCATTATTAAGTATTAGGAGTTTAAAAAATATTAAACAACAATATTAAATACCCATTGTATATTTTCTTCTTTTTTTAAAAATATGTTTTAAATAATAATTCAATTAATTTGAATTTTTGAAGACATTTAACTTTCATTATAATTTTATACAATTTATTTAGGCAAAGTTCACGTATAAGACCAAACGAAACCAAAGATTTTTTGGTATGTTAAAGAATATCTTTGGATGGTTATTCTACATTCCTCCCTCTCTTTTTTTCTTCTTGCAGGCGGACATGCATTTTTGGATAAGCATTCTAACTATGTTAAGAAAGATACTGCTTAATATATTCTGTAAACAGAAGGACCTGGTAAGTGTCTTTAAGATATACATTTTTTTTAACTATATGTGTGTATTTTCTGGAATAAATTTATATATGAAAGTTATTTTAGAATTTTTCACAAGTGTAACTCAGCATGAATTAAGTACAAATATCTTTTGAAATGAAAATATATAGATTAAAATTATAATATATATATCTAATTTTTTATTGAAATTTTCAGAATTAATGATGTAGCATTTTGACATACTAGTATTTGTGATTTTAGGAAATAAAAATAAAAGGGAATTAATGGAAAGTGTGATCTTTCATGAAGAGAAAGACAACAGAGAAGTTTGCCAAAAAAATTTCAATAAATTTTGTTTTATATACTTTCAGTACATTTACACTATTTTAAAAAAAATAAGTTTATAACTGTTGAGTAGATTTCATGGTACTGACGGATTAAGACACCGATCATTTTCACCAAATCAATAAACGATGGTCAATAGATTGCATACTCACCAAAATTGGTTTGCAACGTATTTAAAAGCATTAAAGATCATTGGTTACCAAAATGAAATTTGGTTTTGTTGACAGATCAACAGTCTAATAAGTAAGTACCATTTTCATTCAAAGATTCTTCAAAAAAAAAAAAAAAAAAAAAAAAAAAAAAACGTTATTACACTCAAGGAATTATTTTCTAAACTATAGTCATATGAATTTATTATCATATTTTAGGAAAAGGAAGGACAGTCATTATATCGGCTCTATACTCATTTGCATGTAGGAATAATTGTGTATGTAAAATGATTAGTGTAAGCACATTAATAATTCATTAAAATATCTTAATTATATATAGCAAAATATGATTTTTTATATGTATATTTTATGATTTTTATATATATTTTATAAAGAAAATGATTAACCATTTGGCAAGTAAAAAAAATTGAGAAAATTATTAGGATTTTTATCAAGTTACAAAAAAAGAAACTCGTGTCCTGATAACTTTTTTGACTATCATTTCATAATTTTGATTTATTACTACTATTATTATTTTAAATACTGCTGTTATTATTTAAATGAAGTTAAAAATTTTTTTAATTAAACCTCATGCAAATAATCTTAATTTTTTTAATTTTAAATTTATATTAATATTGCAAAAAAAAATCTGGAATTTAATTTTAAAAAAGCTTTACACTGTTTTCAATAATTCTAAAAATTACTTAATGTTTAAGAATCAAGTAATTTTTTAATTACCAACTAAAAAATTATTTTTTTTTCTCATTGTTGACTACAGTTACATCAGTACAAACTATGTCATGACAAAGGAAATTGCATATCTTTTGTACAAAAAATTAACTTGGGACATGTCCTTAAGCAGTTAACAGAATTTTTATTTTATACTTTTGAAACAAAAACATTTTAAATAATTTTGAACATAAAAATATAAAAAATTCATACCTTTTCATAAGTTATTTTTCTGTAGTTATGCTGAATGCATTTAAATTAAATATTTAATTTGAACCTAAAGAAATACAAAATGTGATTGGATTTCTTCTTTTAATCAATATGATGATGAGAGCTGGGATACATTCCACAACCGTTTCAATTTTTCCGTCATTGTTTTTGATTGATACCTATAATATAAAAACATAGTTTTAAAAAATTAAGTTTTATATTTTGATATTTAAAGTATAAAAGTTACGACAAACATTTCAAAAAAAATTTTAATATCCAGCAAAATTTTTGGAAATTTGATTTAAAAGTTAATTTAATTTTAAATTAAATAAACTAAATTGATTTATTAAATACATATGCAATATCATAATCCTAATGTAGGGATTAAAATAATAGTGTTTAAACTACATTAAGTTGCTATAAATTCTTTATTCTCAAATTTATAATGAAAATTTTTAAGATTAGTTTTATAATCTTAATATTTTAACTATTAAAAAATTAAAATAGTGAATAATTTTAATACGGCTCCCTCTACAAGGGCTATTAAATTTATTTAAAATTTTCAATATAAAAGAATATATAAATCATCTGAGAAATTATCAAAGCTTCATATTTTGAGGATCTATTTTATTAACAACAATTTGCCTTACTTTTAAAAATAAAAGCTAATTTGCTACCTTAAACTAACCTTATTTATTTCCTAACCTTTAAAATTAATAGAAAACCCATTCCCTAAATTTCAGTTCCATCTATATTTATAATATCCAAGATATATAGATGTTAATTAACGTTTTAAAAAATATATGTATCACTGGGAATATTCTTTAAAGAACAAGTTTGGTGAATTTTTTCTTTTCTTTCTGAATCAAACTATTTAATCAACAATTTTATATTTAAGCTTATATTTAACAACTATTTATCATATATGCCTTTATATTTAATTTTTTCTTATATAATTTAATTAAACAAATAGGTCTAACTATATCTCCCTATAAAAACATTCATGTTTTCAAGGTTCTGTTAGATCCGCACTTATCATTTACTTGTAATTTAATATATATATTGTTACAAGCGGGCGAGCGGCACGAAAAATCGCCAAAGATAGCGACGTTGGCGAGGAGCCTCGCGCCAACTTGACTGGTTTGGCGAAAGGAATAGTCTAGTAGCCGCTAGATTGTGCGCGATGTTTTGAGAATTTTCTCGAGACTCAGGTGCACGCGCTTCTCGGCTATATAAGGACGAGTAGCCGGCGTGAGTTAGTTAGTTTTAGTCGTTCTATGAATTTTTGAGTGAATTGTGTGTTTATTTGTATTTCATTTAGCATCACATTTAGAATTCTCAAATTTTTCGCTGGTTCAATTATTTTCGGTGATTGGGCTTTGAACTGGAAGGTCGTGTGCGTTCCAGCTCTGTTTCTTCAATCACTACCCTGTCGCAATTAGCAGTAGATGAACCTCCTAGATCCGACTCGTCCTTATTAGGATTAGTTCCGGAAGGGTCAATGATGGAGTCGAATAAGAAATTATGTGCTGGGCACAATAATGAAAACATGATGATGGATGAATCTAACGTCCCCATGAGCCAAGATGTCAACCAATCCTGCCAGCACTGCGCCAGAGTCATTCATCTTCAAGAATGCATCAAGTCCCTTACCTTCCAATGTGAATTCCACAAAAAAGGTTACCTGGATGCCAGACATGTATTTGGGATGGACCATGAACTCACAGCACAACTTGATACATCCTGGAAGGACAACTCTCGGGAGGCAGACGCAGCCAGGGGTGAGTTGATTTCACTTGGCGATTGTCAGGACCCAAATTGTAGAACTAAAAAGTCCCCCCCTCAGGCGAGCAATAATTTTCAACTTCCTTCCCCCTCTAAGAGGAAAATCGCAAATAAAAACTCAAACAAACCAGTTGCAAACTACACCCCAATTCAAAATCGTTTTGCCGGGTTAACAATTGAAGAACCCAGTGTAGATACTGATAAAACTCCAGAGACTAAAATACCTCCTATTATGTTGCAAATGGTTGATAACTTAAATGAAATACTTAAGGAAATTAATCAAACCTGTGGCGAAACCACCAACAAATTTAGTAATAACTACATTAAAATTTCCCCCAATCTATAGATCAACATCGTAAAATCCAAGAACTTTGTAACGAAAAAGAATATGAATATTACGTTATCACACCGAAAGACAAGCGACCACTTAAAGTGGTAATTAAGGGCCTTCCCCACCGTTTCAACCTTGATGAACTTAAAAATTGCTTAATGGATAAAAACATTCCAGTAAATAAACTCTCCCAAATGACAAAATTCCGTACTAAGGAGCCTTTACCTTTCTACCTAGTAGAATTACCAAAAAATAAAGCAGCCGAGGAAATATTCAACATCAAATATCTTTGCTATCTCTCTGTTACAATCGAACACTTCAAAGGACGTCCCATGGTAACACAATGCTTTAAGTGCAATAATTTCCACCACACAGCAAACAATTGTGGATACAAACCTCGCTGCCTTAAATGCGGAGCAAACCACGAGACCAATGCATGTAGCCAGAAGGAAATTATTCCCAACCCAAGATGTATAAATTGCGGGGAATATGGTCACATCGCCTCTTATAGAGGGTGCAGTAAATTTCCCAAGTTACCATCGGCCACGCAAAATAGGAATAACTACTTCCGAAAAAATCAATCAGTTGTTCAGGAAAACATGTCTTACGCGAGCCATTTTAGTAAGAGCCGAACCCAGAAAATGGCGCCACATGAAGGCCATGTTTACAGCCAGGTAGATCCGATAAACCAAACTGACATCGCAAGCGTAGTTGACGCTATGCGGGCTTTCAATGAGCTCGTCAGGGAATTTCCCAATCTTATAGCAGAATTAGGTAAATTAAAACACGCAACCAATCGATTAGACAAAATGAAAATATTCCTCAATGCATTTTCTGATCAGGAACTCTTCGATAAAACGTAATTTTCAATCGCCAAAGCCTCCGTATTATTTACTGGAACGCAAATGGCATTAAAAATAAAATGTTTGATTTTCGTAATTTTGTAAATAAGTATAATCCCGATATAATTTTATTGCAAGAAACCCACCTTAGACCACAAAGGAAAATCTTCCTGGCTAATTACTTTTCGTATTACAGCTACCGCTTTAATAAAAATGGAGGTGGAACCGCTATTTTAATTAAAAACGGCATACCTCATAGTGAGGTCCCCCCGCCCGTCCTACAACATGTAGAAGCTAGCGTGGTTAAAATTAATATTAAAAATATGGAACCCTTTCTCTTAACTTCTGCTTATATCCCCCCAACTAGTGATACTTCCAATTTTGTCTTTGATCTCGAAAATTTAATGCAATTAGGCCCTATTCAAATTTTTTGTGGAGACTTCAACGCTCACCACGTTAGTTGGGGTTGTAAATGTAAAAGTCCAAGAGGCAACTCCTTATACCACTTCGCCCAACAGGCCGGTCTTGAAATTCTAGCACCTAACTCCCCCACTAGATTTGGTTCCCACTCCGCTAATACCCTTGATCTTACAATAGTTAATAACTTTCATTACCCCTACGACATTAAATCTATCCCTGAGCTTAACTCAGATCACAACCCCATCCTTCTAAATTTTTACTTTAAATACTCGCTCCCAATAAACTCCTCTATTTATAAGACTAACTGGAAAAATTTCAACTACCTTCTCAGCCAATCAGATACCCCGCTTAACCCAGAAATCTCCTCTACTAGCGAATTAGAAGCTGCCGTCAAGCTCCTAGAAAACCAAATGCTCAAAGCCAAAATGGATGCATCAGCTCCCAGTATGACCAGCCAAAAACATTTAGACCCCAAAATTAGAGTCCTCATCAGAGATAGGAATATTGCCAGGAAGATTTTTCAGAATACTAGGGACCCAGTTTTCAAGAGACTCATGAATAGATTAAATAAGGAAATAACTAAATTAGGCACTCAACTTGATAACAATGAATTCGTCAACAAAATCGTAAATACCAACGCAGAAGACGGGTCCATTTGGAAATTAGTTAAATCGCACAAAAATAAACAACACAAGATTCCGCCCTTAAATGGCCAATCTAGTATTGCAATTAATGATAATGATAAAGCAAACTGCTTGGCGGAAAGCCTTGAGAACCAATTTAAACCTAATGACACCCATGATCTCACAACAGAGCACCTTGTAAATAATACAATCAAAAGCTTTCAAGACTCCCTCCCCCCCAATTTTAATGACTTCTCACCCACAAATTTTAATGAACTTAATGACTATATTAAAACTTTAAATATCAAAAAAGCATCTGGAATCGATAATATCAGCAACCAGATGATCAAAAATTTACCTAATAACTACATCTACTTTTTAGCCATTATTATTAACAATATGCTCAAGTTAGGATATTTCCCAAGCTCCTGGAAAACTGCTGCAGTAATTCCAATAATTAAACCCGGTAAGGACCCAACTGATCCGACTAGCTATCGCCCCATTTCGCTTCTCCCCACAATTAGTAAAGTCGCCGAACACATTATTTTAGCCAGATTAAATGAACATCTTAATAATAATAATATTCTTATCCCAGAACAGTTTGGTTTCCGCCATGCCCTCTCTACCACCCACCAACTGCTCAGGGTAACTGAATTCATAGAAGAAGGCTTTTTAAATAAACAATACTCAGCAGCAGTTTTTCTCGATATACAGAAAGCTTTTGACAGAGTTTGGCTTGAAGGCCTTATTTACAAATTAATAAACTACAATATACCTCCGCACCTAATCAAAATTTTAATATCTTACCTCAGCAACAGATCCTTCAGGATTAAACTGAACAATGTTTTCTCAGTTATAAAACCGATTTTAGCTGGTGTTCCTCAAGGATCCAAGCTGGGGCCAGTTCTTTTTTCTATTTTCATAAATGACATCCCGAAACAATTTAATACCATATTATGCATGTACGCAGATGATACTGCAATACTAGCGCGCAACAACAATCCAAATTACATTACAATAGCTCTTAATAGACATATTAAATCTCTTGAGGACTGGTTCTCCAAGTGGAAAATTGTAATTAATGCGTCAAAAACTGAAGCTATTTATTTTAGTAGATATAAAGCTAAGAAATTCCGCCCTCTTCAAATTAAAAATCAAAACATCCCGTGGTCTAAGGAATGTAAATATTTAGGAGTCATTTTAGACAGTAAATTAACTTGGAAGCCCCACTTTAATTATCTAACCAACAAGTTTCGAGACCTAACTCGTAAATTATATCCCTTAATCTCTCGAGACTCCAAAATGACCAGGAAAAATAAAATACTTATTTACACTGCCTATTTGCGTCCAGTAATTACATATGCTTGCCCTGTGTGGGGTTATGCGCCTAAATCCAATCTAATTCATGTCGAAAGACTCCAAACCAGATTTCTAAGAAATATCTGCAAAATGCATTGGTACATGCCAAGTAAAAACATGCACCTTGCACTAGACTATCCTCCACTTAAAAAATTTCTTAAAAAACTTGCAACTAAATTTTTTGAAGACTTGGAAAAAATCAATAATGAAGCCATCCTTAATATCCCCAGATATACCCCAAACATTAAAGTCAGAAGACCTAGAAATATTTTACTCTAATCTCACCTCATTTCCAATATTGTAATTTAACTTTTGTTATTTTTAACTTTTTCTTTTTTCCATACTTAAACTCTTATTTTTGATGATTTAAATCAGCTCTAAGTCTTAAGTTCTCACATGGTGCATAACTCCACACCCACCACCCCTAAATAGCCAATCAAAATCTGTCCTGACTCTCGCCAACTCACCCACCCCTACTCCTCAACAACTACTACTTAAGGGCCTGCAGAACTTTTCCAGTCCACTTCGCAGACGGTCACGTATGTAGCTGAAAGCAACGTGGAAGCATTTCATCATGACTGGGGATAAGCCCCTGCCGGGGCTAGGAGCCCCAATAATCCAACCACTAGTGAGTTAGTTAGTTGCTATAGTGATTTGATCGAGTTAGTTGAGAGTTTGCTCTGAAATAAAAAGCGTCTCGCTGAACTAAAGGATTTGTGAGCTGTGTTTGCGCTTGCTGTTAACGCTGTGTTATTGAGCTCGCTGTGATTAACTGTTGCTGTGATATACGATAGCTGTTTTGTAGTCTGTTTTTATTGTGCGTAAGACTTGCATTTACGCTGTAAGTGACTGTTGACTGCTGGATTGTACTTATCTAAAAATTTTACTTTATTAATTATCCTGTAAATAACTGTAAATAGCTGTAAATAAATTTGTTTGTGCTGTCTTCATACAAAGTCCATTCAATCCGAACCCGCTACGCTAAAAACGTAACAACTGGTGTCAGAAGTGGGATTGAATGGTGAAGACTAGAGCGATGGAGGAAGCAGATAAAGCAAAATTTGAACAGCTTTTTGCTTTCATTAAAGAAATGAAAGAAGGGCAAGAGAAGATGGCGAAGAAGATAGAACAAGGGCAAGAGAAGATGGAGAAGATAGAACAAGGGATTGAACAAGGCCAAGAGAAGATGGAACAAGGTCAAGCTCATATTGTTGAAGCAATCAACACCAAAGTGGATGCTTTGGCGGAAAAGGTTCAAGAGAACGATACAAAGATTCAGAATATCCAGCAGAGTTTTGAAGAGAAATTAAAAAAAAAATGGATGAAAGATTAAAGAAAGTGGAAGGTGTTCAGATAAAACCTGAAAAACAATCCCCGAATGTTCGAGAGCCTGATATAGCTCCATCTGTGCCTATTATTCCCAAGGCAAGTATTAAAGTTTCCACGTACGACGGAAAAACATCTTGGCAAGTCTATAAGACTCAATTCTCCATCGTCGCAGAAGCCAATGGTTGGGATCCAGTCACGAAGGCTCGTCAACTGGCTGCATCACTACGGGCAGAAGCTGCTGATATTTTGAGGACTGTTCCTGAAGATCAACATCTGGAATTTGAAGCTCTTTCAAACGTTCTGGAGTTGCGCTTCGGAGAAAAGTGCCTCAAGGACTATAGCCGTCTTCAGTTAAAGACCCGGCAACAACGATCGAATGATAGCCTGCAAGAGCTTGCAGCAGATGTAGAGAGACTCTCCCATCTTGCCTTCTCCGACTGTCCTGCCGAGGTACGGGAAACACTTGCCCTGCAGTATTTCATAGACGGTGTGAGGGATCCAGAGATACAAAAGTCACTGCGAATGGCTGAATTGAAGGACTTGAAATCAGCCTTGGTTTACTAAATGAAATTTGAAGCAGCTCAGCAAGCTTCACGGAGGGATCGCCACTCAGTAAGAGGTGCTACGGTTCAAGATGTATCAGACTCTTCGATGCAAAATCTAACTGAAGTGGTAAAAACAATTTGCGAGGTTATCCGGAAAGGAGATGAAAGGCCCAATAAACATGGCCAGAGAACTGTGAAATGTTGGAAATGCGGCGACGAGGGCCATGTTCAAAGGAATTGTTCAGCCCGCTTAAATAAACGGGCTAAAGACCCTTCTCAAAACAACCAGGAAAACTAGAATTTGGCGGTCTCGCGGGGCAGAGGTTGCCAGTTGAAGAAAAGCCTCATTTTGGAGTTTTACAGATATCTTCCAGAGGTGGCGGTGAAAATGGTTTATTCGTCGAAGCCTTCATCAACGGAGCTCCCTGCCGAATGATCGTCGACACAGGAGCCAACGTAACCATCATGCGAAGAGATGTTGCAGAACAACTCGGAAGGAAAATTCTCTGGACACCGCCCTGCGTCACCCTCCAAACAGTCACTGGTGACAAAATCCCGATTATTGGAAAAATGAATATTGTGATAAGATTTGGAAATGCTACTTATGACCATGCCGTTTACGTAGCTGAAATTACAGATGATTTTATACTTGGACTGGACTTTCTGAAGAAATATGATTTTGTTATTGACTTTAAAAATAACTCCCTGCACTCCACATCAGAAGTCGTGACTCTTTTCCATTTAGGTTCTGGAGGACTAAACACCTGCCATCGGATTGTTGCTTCAACAGATTTTGTTATCCCAGCTAGAAGAGAAATAATTTTAGAGGGATCTACTGGCGAAACGGAGAATTTCCGGTTTGGTGTTGTTGAATTTTCCAGTGACGGGAGTCTTCCAAGCGGAACGATGGTGGCCTCCAGTCTTGTAGATCTCTCCAAAAAGAATGTACCCATCAGGGTTATCAATGTCAGTAATAAATCAAAATTAATTAGGAAGGGTGAAGTTCTAGCTAAATGCTCTCCAGTTACCTGTATCGAGAAAAATCCCTGCTTAACATCAAAGGAGTCTTCCGACTGTTTAAGCCTGGAATTACTTAAAGACACTGAATTGAAGGAGGAGCAAAGAGTCGAGGCAGGAAGAGTTATTGATGAATTTAAAGACTTATTCTCCCAAACATCCGATGATGTCGGGAGAACAAAGTTAACGCAACACCGAATAAATACTGGAAATCATCCTCCTATACGACAGAACGCCAGAAGATTGCCATTTGCCAAAGTGGAAGAGGTGAAAGATTTGTTAAATGAGATGCAAGAAAAGGACGTCATTGAACCTTCGTCTAGTCCTTGGGCATCTCCCATCGTTTTGGTCCGAAAGAAAGATGGTTCTACAAGATTCTGTGTAGATTACCGGCGATTGAATGACATCACGAAGAAAGATTCGTACCCTCTTCCCCGAATCGATGACACACTAGATACACTCTCCGGGAACGAGTGGTTCTCCACTCTCGATCTGAAGAGTGGATACTGGCAAGTGGAGATTCATCCTGACGATCGTGAGAAAACAGCGTTCACAACTGGAGGACATGGACTGTGGCAATTTAAGGTCATGCCTTTTGGCCTTTGTAATGCGCCAGCAACTTTTGAACGCCTAATGGAGACCGTTTTAAAAGGACTTACTCCAGAAGCTTGCCTCGTTTATCTTGATGACATCATCATAGTCGGACGGAATTTTGAAGAGCATCTTTGTAATTTAAGAAAGGTTCTAGAAAAATTAAAAGATGCCAATTTGAAGTTGAATCCATCTAAATGTCGTTTGTTCCGTCATGAGGTAAGCTACCTTGGACACATAATTTCTGCAGTGGGCGTCCAAACAGACCCGGAAAAAGTGTCAGCAGTTAGAGACTGGCGCCGCCCTGAAAATGTGCATGAACTTAGAAGCTTCTTGGGACTCTGTACATATTACAGGAGATTTGTTAAGGGGTTTTCTTTGATCGCTAGACCACTACACAGGCTGACCGAAAGCAAACAAAAATTCTTGTGGTCGGATGAATGTGAAAAGGCATTTAACGACTTGAAAGAGGCCTTGACATCGGCTCCCATCCTGTCCTATCCTGATCCTGAAAAACAATTCATCCTGGATACAGATGCAAGTAATGAGAGCGTTGGAGCAGTATTGTCTCAGGAAATCGACGGCCACGAATGTGTCATCGCATATTGGAGCAAGTGTCTTTCGAAACCAGAACGAAATTATTGTGTCACCAGGAAAGAATTGCTCGCTATAGTGAAGGCCGTGGAGAATTTCCATAGTTACCTTTATGGAAGAAAATTTCTGCTCCGAACAGACCATGCATCTCTGACTTGGCTTTTAAATTTCAAGAATCCAGAGGGTCAGATAGCTAGATGGATACAGAAACTTCAAGAATACGACTTTGAAATTAAACATCGGAAAGGGTCATTGCATGGAAATGCAGATGCCTTATCAAGAAAGCCCTGCTCCGAGGGTTGTCGCTACTGCTCCTCTGCTGAAAAGAAATATGGGATTGTTACACCAACTGTGCGCCAAATCGCAGGAGCCGTCCAACATCAATCTGATCCCTGGAGTGACGAAGAGGTTCGCAAAGAACAAATAAACGATTCTGACATTAAACCGATTATAGAATTCATGCAATCACACAATTCAAGGCCTGAATGGCAGGACATTTCAAGCCTCAGTACTGGAACTAAACGTTATTGGGCTCTCTGGAATTCACTCGAAATTAGAAACGGCATCTTGTATAGAAAATGGGAGTCCGAAGATGGGAAGTCATTTAAGTGGCAACTTGTACTTCCCCGATCAAGGATAAACCAAGTTCTGAAGGAGTTACACAGCAGTCCTGCAGGTGGCCATTTCGGAGTCATGAAGACAATTCATAAAGTCCGGGAGCGTTTCTATTGGAACAACTTGAAAGAGGATGTTCAAGAATGGTGCAGAACATGTGATGACTGTAACGCCCGAAAAGGACCAAAAACACGCAGTCGTGGTAAGTTACAGCGGTATAATGTAGGTGCACCATTTGAGAGAATCGCCTTTGACATCTTGGGACCTCTTCCTCGGACGGACAATGGAAATAGAAACATCTTAGTTGTTATGGATTATTCCACGAAGTGGCCAGAGGCTTATCCAATTCCTGATCAAGAGGCGACTACTGTAGCAGAAGTCTTACTTCAGAACTGGATTTCCAGATTTGGAACACCTCTTCAGCTTCACTCTGATCAAGGGAGGAATTTTACTTCTGCTGTATGTCAAGGACTCTGCAAACTCCTTCGAATTGACAGAACCCAGACAACACCTCTTCATCCCCAATCAGACGGCATGGTAGAGAGGTTCAATCGCACTATTCTAAATAACCTCTCTCTTTTCGTTTCGAAAAACCAACAAGATTGGGATCAGAAACTACCCTTGTTCCTGCTTGCTTATAGAAGCGCGGTTCACGAAACGACTGGCTTCACACCATCCAAGATGCTCTTTGGACGGGAACTCCGACTGCCCTGTGATCTTCTGTTCGGGTGTCCACCGGATACGCCTTCTTCGCCTGTGGATTATGTTCAAGACCTCCAGGCCCGTTTAGAAGACGTACACAGATTTGCTCGAGATCGGATCAACATAGCGACGGAGAATATGAAGACCAGGTACGACACTAAAGCCACCGGACATGAATTCAAGGAAGGTGACAAGGTATGGTTCTGGAACCCGATTCGACGAAAGGGACTCTCTCCGAAGCTGCAGTCTTCCTGAGAAGGCCCTTATACAGCCCTGAAAAGACTGAATGACGTCGTGGTTCGAATAAGGAAGTCACCGAACTCAAAACCAAGAGTAGTACATTACGACCGGCTAGCCCCTTATTATGGGACTTGTCAAATACTTAGTTGAAACCATGGTTTCCTCATTTATGTAAATATGACCTGTATATTTGTAAATAGTGTTCTTTATGTTAATTCTTTTTCAATGATTTTGTCTGTAATTTTGTGTGTATGGTATTGTTACTTTTGGAGTGCCTTCTGCTCAGGGTCTGTACTGCCCGGGACGTGCAGTCCTTGAGGAGGGGGCAATGTTACAAGCGGGCGAGCGGCACGAAAAATCGCCAAAGATAGCGACGTTGGCGAGGAGCCTCGCGCCAACTTGACTGGTTTGGCGAAAGGAATAGTCTAGTAGCCGCTAGATTGTGCGCGATGTTTTGAGAATTTTCTCGAGACTCAGGTGCACGCGCTTCTCGGCTATATAAGGACGAGTAGCCGGCGTGAGTTAGTTAGTTCACATTTACACATCATTCGCTGCTCGACCATGGAGGAGAGCAGTCGTCAGGAAATTGGTCCTGATCCGCCTACTAATGCTCCGATGGCCACGTCGATGCTTTGGTCTATGATGAGTAAACCAGTCCATTCTGCCAATAAGAAGAAACGTTTGGGTGCCGGGTCTCAGGAAAACCTGTCAAGTTCCATCAACAATCCGTTGCCCCAGGGTGAGTCAGATTCAGTTTTGGATATTGGCTGTGTTAGTAATAAAAAGGACGAGGTTTTCTCCTCTCCCCCTAAAAGAAAATCTGCTAAGTCAACTAATGCTAATAATCTTGCCCCACAAATTAGTCTAAATAATCGCTTTGCTGCTCTGAATGATGAGCTAATGGATTCCTCCTCTGATAATGCCTCGGTGTCTAAAGTAACAAATGATAATGATAAAAATTGCACTAAGGATAAACTTCTCAAAATTCCCCCCATCATGTTAAGGTATATTAAAAATTACTCTGTAATACTTAAGGAAATTAAAGAAAAATTTGACATTAAAGAAAATGTTTTGGCTAATGATTTTATTAAAATTTTCCCTGCAACTTTTCAAAATCATGAAGAACTCTGCAAATTCCTTAAGGACAAAAATCTTGAATACTATATTATCCCCCCGAAAAACAAAAGACCAGTAAAGATCGTTATCAAAGGGCTACCTATTGATTTTGAAACTGAACTAATTAAACTTGATTTAAACGACCGCGGTTTTAACGTAAATAAAATCACTAGATTAACGCAATACAAAACTAGGAAGCCCCTGCCCATATATTTAATTGAATTAAATAAAAACGATATAGTAGACGAAATTTTCAAGGTTACTGAAATTGGTTATCTAAAGATTGTGGTTGAAAATTACCGGGGACGGTTTTCCGTTTCCCAGTGTTTCAACTGTAATCTTTTTGGACACACTGCTATAAATTTCTGCATGCAGCCACGCTGCCTCAAATGTGGAGATGCACATATCACCCGTAATTGTATTCAAAGAGAAAGAATTGAGACACCCAGGTGTATTAACTGCGAACAGCTGGGGCACACCGCCGCGTATAAAGGATGCCCCAAGTTCCCCAAAATTACTTCTTCTAGGCAAAATAGAGCGAACTACTTTTCCTCTAAAATTCGGCAAGAAAATCTCTCTTATGCCAGTTCTCTCAAAACCAATCTCCCCCAGCGTGAACCCACAGATCAATTCATCCCATCTCAAATTCCTCCTCTTGTTAATGAAGACTTAAGTGATATGATTAATGCATTCAACGAAATTAAAAATCTCTTTCACATATTCCCCAATTTAATTAAAGCCGCCAAAGAAATGCGGAGTAATCCCGACCCTACAGCAAAAATTCTTATTCTCCTTAATGCTATCTGCAAGCCCTCTGCTCCTTAAACTGAAAGCTCAAACCTTTTATAGTCATTTCGCACAGCCAATCACAATCCTGTTTCTATCTCTTGCCACGCCCCCAACTTACTGGGAGCACCAAGTTACTTTCCAGTCTAAGTCAGTCAGTCGCAAGCCATGCTGCCATCAACACCTGCTACGCTTGAGGGTAAGCCCCTGCGGGGCTAGGTACCTCACTCAATTTTCAATTAAGGGTGAGTTAGTTAGTTGCTATAGTGATTTGATCGAGTTAGTTGAGAGTTTGCTCTGAAATAAAAAGCGTCTCGCTGAACTAAAGGATTTGTGAGCTGTGTTTGCGCTTGCTGTTAACGCTGTGTTATTGAGCTCGCTGTGATTAACTGTTGCTGTGATATACGATAGCTGTTTTGTAGTCTGTTTTTATTGTGCGTAAGACTTGCATTTACGCTGTAAGTGACTGTTGACTGCTGGATTGTACTTATCTAAAAATTTTACTTTATTAATTATCCTGTAAATAACTGTAAATAGCTGTAAATAAATTTGTTTGTGCTGTCTTCATACAAAGTCCATTCAATCCGAACCCGCTACGCTAAAAACGTAACAATATCTTCAAAATAATATCTAAAAAAAAACTACAAATGAATTGCAAAATTTACAACATTTATAAGAAACATTTGCATGCCATGTGCTCTATAAATAAGATAACATAATGCTCATTAGCCATGATTGTACTTACATGCTCATTGAATCATTTTACCTTAGATATATAATCCTAAATGTATTTTTATATTACAAAAAATATATATGAAAATTAAACAATAAATGTTTTTGTTAATTTTTATTTTATGTTTATGCATAGTAAGATTTATATTAAAAAAATTCACTGATGTGAAAAACTGCCTGCTAATAAAAAATAAAAACTTTTAACCTGAAGAAAAATAATTTCCCAAATTCAAAATATTTAAAGACTGTCATATATTTCTTAAGAAGAAATTCTATAATTAATCTATAATAACTTTTCATTGCTTATTTTTCTTATTTCCTAAAGTCCTACCAAAAATAATGAAAGACTGTTTGATATTATTCTGGATAACATAATAAATGTGTAAAATGTTGAAAATAAGTTAATGGTAAATAAACTATTTTAGCAGTGAAATATGCTAGCCTTTTTCCAAATGTCTTTTTGTTTTTGCTTTTAAACACTTTCAAGTATATATTTTGGTAAATTATAATAAAATAACGAAAGGAAAATATAAATTTATTGTCCCTTCCCTCTGTGTCTACAATACAGTATTCTGCCAAAAAGCATCATTGATCAAACTCATCAATGCTTTATTAAGTATACTAGAATAGACACAAATTAGATATTTATATTATAACCTAAACTCATTTTTTTGCAATAATATTACTTGCATATCATCTATTATATCATTTAATGGAAGAGAAATGATATATTGCTTGATTGTGTATGTGTTAAAGAAAAGAAAGAATTGTAATTTTTCTTTTCAATCAATTGAAGGTTTCATTATTATACTTATTATTATTCCTCTTTAATACAATACAAAAAAATGTTTCTTAGCATAAATTAATTACAATTAAATAAAAAAAAAGATTAGAAAATAGATATGTTATTTATAAAACAAAATTAAATATATAAGTTGATAAAATGAAAATCACTCAAAACAAAATTTATTGATTTCTATTGTCTTATAAGTTGGAAAGGATTGACAATATAGTTTTCCTTTGGGTTTCTGAGTGTAAAACTGCATAGTAAGATCAAGCATAACCAGTTAAGTGTGTAAGTGTATGCATGTCAATCCAAATCATTTAATTATGTGTAATTATTTATCTAATAAAAATGAAATCTTATTTGTTTTATAAGGATTTTTTTTTGCAAACATTACTATACAATTATTTATATTGAATTCAACACGTATATTAGTCATCGTTTGACTTTTAAAAAGGGGTCTTGACATACCTTAAAAAATAAACTGTGCAGTTAATTGGTTAATGCATCTCTACTACTGATAAAAGGAAATGTAAGTTGAGTATTTTACAAGGCAGATCATCAAATTTGAAACTACCAGCTATGGTGTAAGTATATTTTCAAAAATAGAAACTAGCATTTTGAAATGAATTTTCAAAATTTAATTTAATAAATCAATATTTTTTGGAAATTTTACCACAAATTAGTTTTACGCCCTTTTTAAACTTAAAGAATGATAGAGCTAATAATTCTAATTTCATTAAGATGCAAATTTATTTCCTAACATATTTTTCTGCAATAATTGTAAAAATACTTTTCATTTTGCAATGAAATGCAAGCCGTTTTCATTCTTTCTATCTATATCCATATATTTCGAACTAAAATGAAAGGAAATCTCCCCTGGCGACGAAATGGTTTGCTAACGTTTGTGGTCACTAATTTTTCAATTAATTAATTTCTGTAATTTAGTCTGTATTTTTTGCATTGATTTTTTCAATCAAATAGTTTTAAACCTCAAATTTTAAATAGCTATATAATTCATATTATTTTAAAGGACTTTTGCTGTTTTGTTCATTTTAATGTGCTTTATTATTATTTTTTATTAGATCCACTAAAATTAGTACAAAATAGGCAGACTTTGCAGTTGGCTGCCTTTTAACAATGTAACCTAATTTCAAACCTAAAACAATATAAAATTTGGCATTTTTATATTTAATATACTTTTAACATAAAGATATATATATATATATTGAAATTTTTTCCAAATTTGACTAATTACATTGCCTGCCTTCAACAAATCTGAATTCTCTTGTTTTTGAGTTATCATCGTGATATGTTTTATATTAATTTAGATATTTCATGTTTCTTGTTTTTTTAAAAAAAATGTGCTTTAAATATTTATTTAAAAAATTGATTAAATATAGAAAAAAATTATCTGGGAAAAGTTGGTATCAATGAAAAACTAATGGTTTGAACAGTTAATGCGAAAATACTTTTTGTTTTATAATATTTTCAGAAGTTTTTACAAAACTCCGAAGTGCCGAAGTTTCCGAAGTTTTCACTCCGAAGTGCAATTTCCCACCTTCAAAAGTACAAATGTGCCAAACCGTTTGACTTATAGAGAGTCAATGCACAGACATACACAAACACACCATGTGTATTATTAGTAGAGATCGCTTTTGGGCATCAGCAGGTTTTGAAGCTAATTTTGATCACACTTAATTTCAATTAAATCGTTTAGCTATAACTCCATATTCGTGATTCTGCAAAACTGCACAACATTAAAGCCGTGTTATTTTTCTTATATGTTATGTTTGACATGTACTAGCCGCAACTATCTGTTTCGCCGATATTAATGTTCGCAAAAATTTTCAATTTAGATATCTAGTTTCATAAAATATTTATAGCTTCTTCAAGAAAATATTTTTAAGCTTCAACTTTTGATAGTCATAGAATACATTTCTTCTATTATGGAGGAATTCAGTCAATTACTCCATTATACTATGTATCTCACCAAAGTTTCCGTTCACCTTTAAAGTATAAGCGATTAAACTTCGTTAATTTAATTTCTAATATTTTATTCGATAATACTTTATTTCGTTCGGATCTATAAATATACTTCAAAGATTAAGACATATGAATTTTATAAAATCCTTAGGATCTTGAAAAATATTCAGGACACTACAAACTTGAAAAAGAAATTTATAATTCCTGTTATCAAATTTGAACGAATTATGAAGTTTTGAACATTATTATTTTAAAACAATCAATATTTCCATAATCTTAAACCTTGAGGAAACCGTGGACGCTGATTGGTGTATCTTATTTGTGGCTTCGATTAAGTGGCTTAAATTCACACATTTTTATAAGATAGAACTATTCAAATTATCTTAGCCAACAGAATTTTAATCACAATAAAGCGAACCTTTCTTTTTATTTAAAACAAGATGCCTTTGAAAACCACCTAATCTGCAAGTAATATTGGTTACATTTATTTTTTATCTTTTAAATCGTGTTTGCATACCTTCATGCCCGCGATTTCACCAAATAATCATACATTAAAGCCGTATTATATTAATTGTCTTTTACATACGTCATTATATTATGTACATGAACATGTTTAAAAGAAATCGGTTCCTTGACATAATGGCACTGCTAAGAAAGTAATTTTGCGGCATTGTAACTTCATTTCAATTCCTACAATTAGTTCACACTCTCCTATGTATATCGTTCAAATTTTCAATCGTTAATAAAATGCTTTTTATTCATTCAATCAAGATCAAATACATTTTTTTAACTTGTAGTGGATTACACTTGATGTCAATACAAACTTTTTCAAATATTAATTCATTAATTTTTTGTTAAATAATTAAAAACTAACTTTCCGCCAATAATCTTCATTTCCTCACCGCTAAATAAGTAAGATTTAAATTTGTTCATCCACGTTAATGAGGTAAGGATCAACATGTTTTCGACCAATTATTTTAAACAATTCTATTTATTTTCTTAGTGACTGATGCGTTTAAAATCCAACATTGTTAATGAATCAATTTTTCGAATTCATTTTGAAGCACTTTTGAATTAAAATAAAGCAGAATAAAGGGAATTAAAAATCTCTAATCTGTATTGCATTACCCCAACTGGCATAGAAAATTAAAGCGTTTGCGTTGCCCCGATTGGCGCTGAAATTTCACGCAGTGTGTTCTGATTCATTTTTAACGGATAAGGACTTGACTTTGTTTTAGCTAGACATAGTTTTTTCATAAATTATATTTATTAATTGTGATTATTAATAAAAAGTAACTAAAATAAAAAATATTCTTGGTTGACCTAAATACAAATTGACTTAAAAATTTTTTAATATTATTTTTTTTATGTCTCGTAAACAAAAGTATGAAACATAAGCATTTCTTTGCTTTAACGAATGTTAAAAAAAATTGTGCATTTTAAATAGAACAATGAAAAGAGTTTGAATTTCAGGAGAATCATATGTAATCTATTGTCGGAAATTAAGAAAAAAAATCCACAATATTTAACTTTGCGTCATTAAAAAGGTAATTTATATATTTAAACGATGTAAAATTTATTTTTGTAAGATATTTTAGGCAATTAGTGTGAAAAAAACCCTCCGTAATTACATTTTAATTAATGAAAATTTCAACAAAAACCGCTACGATGGGCACAGTCCCGCCCTCCGAGGTTTACATGTGCCAAATATGGTAGCAATAAGTCAAACGGCCTGGCCTGAAAACTGCCAACAAGCAAGCACACATTCATCTTTATTAGTAGTATAGATATGAACATTGCTAATGGAGACCAAATCCGTACCATCGTTCAAATTGCAAATTTTAATGATGGCCAAATCATTTATTATCTAATTCTCGTCATATTTTAAAATCACTGTCCCGTCTTGTAAATCAAAATATATTAAACGAAATCATTCTCCTTTAGCCCTCTCAATTGGCCTCACTGAGGAGATAATTTTAAAATGGCGTAAAAATCATTTTAGGTATACCATATTTTCGAACGCTATTTCCTAAAAATGCCAAAATTTGCTTTATTTTATTTTATTAATATTCTAATTAAAATTCCAAAAATATTACTTCGAGGTATACATTCCTTCCAAAGTATATTGTCACGAAGACTGAATTAATGACAATGATAGATATAATCAATTACGTTTATTAGCACCAAGCAACTGGCTGGAGAACAGAACGAAGAACTCCGCCGAACACGTGAAACTCAGAACTCTATAGAACATTCGAGAATCATCTCGCTCGAATAGTAAAAAATATTCTAGAATCATCTTGATTTTAGAGAAATAATAACAATTTTAAATTAAAATTCCAGTCTGGATAAAATGCGGTGGCCGGGAATCGAACCAGGGACCGACGGATTCACAGTCCAATGCTCTGCCAATCGAGATATGGTGAATTATAAGTCTTTCTTTTTGCGGCAATATTAAATATCAAATTTGGTAGCTTTCTCTCAAACAATTTGGCTTGTAAAGCGCCAACAAATACACAAAAATTCATCTTTATTATTGCAGTCGTCTTCGTCGGAGATGTTAGCAATTATTCATTTCTGTTGAATCGATCACATATAATTTATTATCCATAATAATGTGAAATTGTCATATATTCAAGCTAGGATACTTTAATTGATTTTCATATACTTCCCTCATTGGGCGTGAGAAGCCTTCTAAAGGAGACGTGTTCTATGCCATCACAATGTTATTAAAATTGTAAATAAGAGGTTCATCAATCTCATAGATTTCGCATATTACAACGTAACATTTTTTATTTATTTATTTATATTTTATTTTATTTTTAATTTTTTACGTTACATAAATTACAGATATTAAATAAAATCCTGAAATTTCAAAATTCGAAGATTCCGAAAATGGAAAAAAAAATCAAGCGATCAGATAGTTGATGAAACAATGATCAGTTTTGCGGTGCAAGGAACCATGTAATCTATTGTCGAAAATTAAGCAAAAATTATTTAAAAAAAAATTGCCAAATTCAGTTAAAATTTGCACGATAGTTAAATTGGGATTGTTAAAAAGTTAATTTTTGAAATTTTGAAACTATGAAAATTTTTGAAAGTTGGCGAGAAAAATAACACCAAAATTTCGCTTAATTATTAATTAAAATTCTAATAAAAGTTTTTTTTGAAAAATCACACCAAAATGCACATTCTAGACCTCTAAACTATGTAGATGCTAAATTTGATAGCTGTAGATCAAACGCCCCGGCTTCTAGTGAACCAACACATGCACATTCATCTTTATTAGTATTACAAAGTACTTTACTTTGTACTTTATTTATACAAAGGTTTTGGAGCTTTTCCAAATTAGGAGAAAAGATAGGGCAATTAAATTAATAACACTGATGAAATATAAATTTTTAGTATTTTAAGGTGACAAAACTTCTGTGCAACATAATTTTAAAATGCTATTAGTTGTTTATATGTTTATTGAAATTTCTAAATAAAATAACCCAGAAAGGATATTTCTGCTTTTCAAGCATATTTGTGACGAATTGGATGGCTACAAATCAAATGATCTGTTTCTAAAGCGAAGACGCATATACGCTACAAGATTTATTATAGAAAATTCATTTCTCTTTATAATAATACTCATTTACTTAATTATTTTTTTTACTATATTAAATATCGGTTGGAAAAATTCATACATAAATATTCTTCCCTAATAATTATTATTTCTTTCGATCTCTATCGAAATCTATCTAATCTAATCTTATTTTCAGAAACATAATTAGGTAATAGGTAATGATGGATACATTTTTTTTATTCCTAGAGATGATTACTCTATATTCAACACATTTAATTTATAACTTTGTAGATTCTTAAAAACGTTTTTTTTTTTTTTCGAATTTTGGACATTTTTTAAAACATAATACCCATTATTAAAAAAATTATACATACCTTCCGAGCCATATTATTTTTAGCTAGTAGTTCATAAATTTTACAAGTCTGTTATTTTTAACATTGTTTTAAAAAGATATTTTCGAAATTAAATAAATAATAAAATGCGTTCTATTAAATAATTCCATCTAATAGATTAACTGAGGAAAGAGTAATGCTATAGCAAGAAGAATAATATATAAAAGAATACAGAATGTTGCCATAAAAATGATAGCAAAATATAAAGCAAGAATTTATTAAATAGCTTAACATTTAATCCTGTACAATCACATGAAACTCAACAAGAAAATCTAGAACGCTTATAGACGAAGTTCTAATTATTTTCTTGCAAACAACAAAAATCAGAATTTCCAACTTCGAATTTTGAAAATAGAACTTTTCCATCAAACTTTTAATCACACAAAGAATTTTTATTTCGAATAGAAGAAATATTAAACTTTTAATTTAAAGTTTTTTGTTATTATTATTATTATGAGCCATAGAATAATTCCTTTACTGCAAACGATTTTTTTTAAGTGCAATAAATGTCGATGGCGAATAATTGTTCCGACTGGATACAAATCGCCGTACGGTATTTTTTCTTACTGCGCATGCGTTTGCAGAATTTGGCAGTTTTTTCGACGTGAAAAAAAATTTATCACTTATCAAAGATTCATTCCGACATTTTTTGATCTTTCTGATGCGACGTTGCGTTCTTTTTTCATTTTATTTGCCATTTTTTATAATTTTCCAAGTTTAAGTATGTTGACTTTTTTTTTTCAATTTACCATTTTTTTTTTTTTGTGCAATTATCCATCATTTTAATACGATGCGCAGTAAAATAAAATAAAAAAATTCAGGAACACCAAAAACGGCAATTAATAGCTAAGCATCGAACATTGAATCTATCTTATGAAGTTATAGCAAATAGATATCGGCTACTCTCTACACATGCGCTTTCTACTTGCCGTCTTATAACTGGCCGAGGTAAACCAGGAAATACATTCAATCTCAATGAAAGTGCTCCAGCCTTTAAGACTCGACACAAATCTAATTATAACCTACTAGACTTTTATTTAATAAAATAAAAATAATTAAATACTGTAATTACCTAAATAATGTAAGATTATTCAAAGCATGATAAATATTTTACCATTTTAGCATAATAAATATTTTAGGTTTCATTCATCTGCCATTATCTGTCTTAGCTAACTATTTTTACATCATGAAATTTACATAAAGAAAGTCAGCCTAAAAATAAATAATTATAAAAAACGTTACCTTATTTGGAAATTGTTCAACAAAATTTCCATTTTTGAAGCAAGATTATTCCTTAATTCAAAAATTTACTTATTTCGACAAACAAATAGAATTCTGCTAATTTTATTTATAAGGTTGCCATTATTTTTCATTGGAAAAACAAATTTATAGCGATAAAATGTGTTCATTAAATTATCGTCTGCGATCTTTGCAGTATTAGACAATACAAATTTTAAATATTTATGGGTTTTTTTCTCCCATTTTAAAAGCAAAAAAAGAACGCTCATTCTGCATTAAATATGATATAAATAGTGAGAAACAGCATAATATACATTTTTGTAATAATAACTGTGTTGTATTTAAAAAATAGCAATAAAGATTAAAATGAAATCTGCTTTGTATATTTCAATGTATCATGTCAAAACATAATGGAACTTGAATGGCCAAGCACCACGTGCTCGTGCAAGTTTAATTATATTTTTATTATTTATTTTAATGGTTTCATCGAATGAGTCACTTTAGTATTGCAAACGATTCAAAAAACTTTGTCTCGCATTGATTGTTTTAAAAAATATCGCATTTCCTATTTATTTCACTTCATATAATCACGCGCTTAAAATGACATTTTTCTAGGTTTTACTTGCTGTAGTAGTAGAATTTCATCAGGAGATTCGCAGTAAATATGTCAGCTTATAAACTATGTTAAAAGTTGAAAAGAAGAAGGGTAAATTAAGTCAAATTTCTTCCCATAATTTACAAAGCAAATATTTTAGGCGTGCTCTTTTTTTTTTAAATTAAAACCAAATGTCCTTTATCAAGAGTTTTCTTCAAATTAAATACTTCAAAAGTGTCTTAAATGCTTTCATGTCAGGTCACATTCGAGACTCCATTTACTTTCTAATTAGAATTTTGAAATTTTAAAAGGTTTTATATGGTCCCAATAGTAATACAATTTGTGTATATAAAACGCCAAAGTACGTAACACAGAAAACGCTTTTATTATTTATTATTGAATGGCAACAACCAAATATAAATCAAAATTCTTACGAAAATCAGATACTGAATATATTAACAAATACAATGAATTGAGCGCTTCGCCTAGCAACTTAATGGAGCAGTAAAATTTTATTCAGGAGAATGTTCATTGTGTCTTTAAAAAGTTCTTTCAGTAAGAGGAAAGAAGTTGCAGAGAAAGTGAAAAGAAATCAATAAATGGATTTGAAACAGAAGTTTTAATTGAATGCAGAAATTGTCTTAACCATTGTCCAAAGGGTAATAATTATGAGTTAGTTACGAAAATTGCAGTTTATACTGTAAAGGTTCGCTTTCTCTCTAAGAGACACTTGTTTGACTGTTATGACATCCGGTCAGCTTTGGAGAGACAGCTAAAGAGATATCTTCATATTAATTGGTGGTAACGGTGAAGGATAACACTTTGAAAAGAACTGGACTTGCGTTTTAAACTCAGATTTCTAGTCAAAGAAAAACTGTTACATCTAGGTTGGAAAAAGTTTTAAAAAAATGTTGTGCAGTAATTTCCAGCTACAAAAACAACGAGTGGACTCAAAGCTAGAAATAATTTTCTTCTAGCCAACGGATCCAACGTTAGGAAGAATTCTTCAATTACAAGAGCGACGAGTGGACTCAACATCAGAAAAATTCCCCAGCTACAAGAGCGATGAGTGGACTCAACGCTATAGAGAATGTACCCACTACCTGATTTTGTTTCCCTTCTACCTCAAACCTAATGTCAACGAACCGACGACAGGAAAAAGAAAAAAAAGGGCCATAGTTTTCTGGAAATCGGTGAGTATTTCCTAAGTTTCCTTTTCTCTAGAGGCAGAAATTTTATGTATCTGTATGCTAAGTTGCATTAAGAACAAATGTTACCTGCAGTTTAAACTAGTAGCGGTTGTAAAATTTAGAAATTAGCATCAGAGAAATTTTCTCGGATAAATTATGTCAAATCGTTCTTGTTAGTTGTGAGAAAGAAAGTTAAATTTTTGTAGTGATAAAAAGTAATAGTTGATTATAAAATAAAATTGAAATTTCAGTATAGCACTTTAGAATAGGTTATTAAAGCAATTCAGTACAGAAATTTGTAGAACTAATTGTAAAATATTTTTTTTAAAAAAATTGATGTCTAAGTTCTATTAACGAGATAGAATTAATATTAACGTGTAAATGCTAAACGTAAACACTGGTTTCAGTGGCTGAACAAACAAATTTGATGAATGATAACTTTGAATTTTATTAAGAATTTATTAATTGAGAAAAACTGTGTGACAATTTTGGCAGTAGTTAGTTAAATCGGAACCTGCGTATTTCAATAAATTCATTAAAACAGGTGGAATATTTGGTATCATGGTCTATTTTATGTGTGTTGCTGTTACGGAAAGGAGTTCCTTGTTTTTGGAATTGGTTGAGATATTTTTTACGTAGTTTATAAAATTTTTAAGAGTGAGATCATTTGTAAGCAGGATTAAAAGGTGAAATATCTTTCTTAAATAGAGCGATAAAAATAGATTTATTTTCCTTGGCGGAAGAATTAGGGATCGAGATAGACCCCTCAAATAAAGTATGACGGAATTGATTAGGAAAACTAAAAGAGTTCCCAGATATCGACCTAAACTTTGCAAAAGATAGGTATGGAGTTATAGTTAAAGGGCGGAAAAGCGCAGAGGCCGAATCAAAATCAGAACGCGAACGGGAATTTGAGTTAGAGCGGTTAAGAATATCTAATTCTTTGGAAATTAATAGCGTGCATTCAAGCGGAAATGAGAATTCTGGATCGAGAAGAGATGTCAAGCACTTAATGCCTAAATTTGATAGTAACCAAACAGAAATGTCTATTTATCTCACGTTATTGGAAAGACAACTAAAAACCGAAGAGATTGACGAGGCCCAATGGGTCTCTCAATAATTATCACTATTACCATTAGATTTAGCTCAAATTATCGCGAAAGAACACAGGATGATAAGGGCCAGGATTACGAATATATTAAACAAATTTTGCTGAAACGGTTTAAAATAAAATCTTAAACGTATAAGCAGTGTTTCGTGAGCCATTAGAAAAAACCGAGCGTATTGTGGAAGGAATTGATTTTCGATTTAGAGCATTTCTTAACTAGTTGGCTTTCAGGGATGGGCGTGATGAATTTCATCGGGTTAAAAAATTAATTACCAACCATATAAAAAAAAACGCGTCCTGAGGCAGAAAAAAAAAGCATTTTCTAGACATGAATCCTTTTGTTGTAGCACAAAAATTGGACCATCATGACCTTATGAGACCTTAACTTAATGACCTATGTCTTAATGGCCTTATGAGACCAAGTTATATAAATAAAAAAAAGTTGATTGAGCCTTTTAGTAGGCCTTAATACTGGCGTACCGACTGGTCGCCAAAGGCGGCTAGTAAATAAAACAAATAAGAAGATGAAGAGCCGGCTTGCTGGCACAGAGGTAGCGCGTCTTCCTCGTGTTCTGGGAGTCCCGGGTTCGAGTCCCGGTTCGGGCATGGTTGTTCCTTTGTGTGCTATCTGTGAGATGGGTGAATGTGCCTCCCTGTAAAAAGGGGCTGTGTAAGCGTATGTGTGTGTGTTTCATCTTCATATGAGCTAGAAGTCAGACTTCTGCCCTCGGGTGCTCAGGGGTTCATACCTTCAGAAGCTACTGCACCCCTCTTTCCGCGATAAGCGGACACGACATCATCAAGAAGATGAAGAACATTGTTGCTGTTTCTTCCAACATTCCCAACAGCTTCCATATAGCTGTATTTTATTTGTGTGCGATATCTCCAGCAATATATGAATCTGAATTGTCAGCCTGGATTATCCATTGCATATATTCAATGGTATATCTCTTCGAAAATGTACAAACTTTCCTCTGATAAGAATATTTGAGGAAAGTATCGTCAAAAAGCTTGACATGAAATTTGCTGCCAACCAAAAGCTAGTTTTTGGTTGACGAATTCCTGGTATACTACAAGTCAGGGCAAAAAATTATACATGCGATGTTCTGCTATAAAACTACTGTGGATATATTCCTGTTAAAAATTCGAAAATTGCGATCATTGCTTTTGACGGATAAGCTAAAGAACTTGTAAACGAGACAGAAAAGGAGAATAAAAGGACGGTAAGACACGCATTCTGCGGTATTACGTTTAAAAGAATAATAATAAAGCTTCCCTGTTAAGTAAAAGCATAATTCTTGGTGACGGATTCAATTAAAAAAAAGACAGTAGTTCTGGAATAAGTACTTCACATGAAGGAGACAACAGAAGTAGAAAATGAAATAGACAGACGTAGATATTGGAATAACAGCAAGAAGCCAATTTTACAATATTTCTAATGTAGCTATGGGTTCAGCTATTCAAAATAGAAATATTGGCTACGACGTACAAGGGTTCGCAATAACTTTTGCTACATTCCTTGTATTGGCCAGCAATTACTTCGGTTCTTGTTTTCACGTTAAAGGAAAAGGAGAAGGTAATAAGAATATTGAAATTACCAACAACTCACAGTTAAACTGAGATCTTTATTTTGAGGAAAGTAGATTAGGGAAAAAATGCTGATGAATTAAATATATTTGAGGAAATTAGGAACAACTAATATAAACAATTGATTGGTAGAAGCGAATAAAATGGGCAGAGTATAAAAAATCTCACTTTTTGCATTTTTAGCAACTGTGTTTGTTTGCACCTGTACAAACAGACGAGTGAATGGGTTCCTTTAAAAAACTGATAGGAATCTACAAATGTGATGTAAAAACCAGAAGCCAGATTTTAATCATTTGCATTTTGAGCTATCAAGTTCACAGAAGAAAAAAACGTAATTCGGAATTGTGTTTTTCGGATTCAGGATGATAGTATACAAGCGTTGGGTAGGTAATCCGAGATGTTATAAATCACTAATCGCAGCATGGTGGTGCTTATAAACAGCCTGGCTGGGATGCTGTAGCATTAGCCTTATAAACCAAATAACATCTAAGATACCGTAGTCTACTTTTGATATAGTGGCTATGTTACTCGGCTACTGGCTCTACCGTCGCAGGTTTGTACCGCGACCTTCAATCGCTACATTGGTGACCCGGAGAGTGGTGGATAATGAGATCCTTCCAGATGAAAAGAGTTAAAAGAGACTCAACCAATCCAAACTGGCATAAGAATTAGAAATCTTAAAATTACATTAGTTCCTCAGTAACCCAACTTCAATATGAGATTTTAAAAACCGTTATCTCATTTATGTAATATCTTTTAACAGATGTTATTCTATTGCATCTATGTCCTTCATTAATTATAATAATCAGTTATCCAAGTCTTATAACAATTAACTTCATTGCTCGCGATGATTGGATAGCTACGACACAACAGCGACGTTTTTGCTTCTTCGCCTCTTCCAACGTTAAAATCATTAGCCAACGCAACTATCTATATAAATAAAAATGAATCCCCGAATGTGTTGCTAAGCCCAAAAATCGACAAAGGTTTCACCAATTCGGCTCCCCACTTTTTTTAAATACTTTTGTTGCGGCACGAGCAAGGTTCCTATAGAGAAAAAATGGAAACATTGCGAGGAAAATAATGAAAATGACGCTTTTCTTACTTCCCCGCCGCCAAATGAGTAATGAATTCAGTTTATCCCCCCACGCCAATGAGGTTAGGCTTAACATGTTTCCGACCGATTATTCTATTTAGTCTTATTATTTTGTTTATTTTCTTAGTGTCTGGTGCAT
Organism: Argiope argentata; assembly: GCA_026289955.1. Classification (NCBI taxonomy): domain Eukaryota; kingdom Metazoa; phylum Arthropoda; class Arachnida; order Araneae; family Araneidae; genus Argiope; species Argiope argentata. The sequence goes on along the minus strand of JAOUZG010038748.1, from coordinate 5,735 downwards.
ATAAAATTAAACATTGTTAATTTATCGATTTTTAAGATTCATTTTGATGAGCTTATGAATTAAAATAAAACAGAATAAAGGAAATTAAAATTTTCTAATCTGTATTGCGTTATCCCAACTGGCGTAGAAAATTCAAGCATTTGCATTGCCGAATTGTAGTGTAATCGGTGACTAACCATGTTTTCATTTTTATTAAAAGTTTTAAAAAATATGTGTGTAACGCTGATGCAGCTATCTCAATCTCAATCGATAAATAAAATAGACATGATATGATTATAAAGAAATACAGATTCGATTTGCGTTTTGCTTTAATTCAGGTACGCATTGTAAATAAATTATTTTTAGGTTAGTTGTGTGCTTTTCCATGTGTACGAAGTGGTGGGTAAAAGTTAGTTTATAAATAAATAATGCCTGCCGATAGACTAATCCAGTTTGTATGTTAACCTCCAAAATTTTCTGCAATATTATTTCATAAAACTCTTATCCTATAGAACGTTATACATCGTATTGGTGTATCGATAGTTAAGAAATATTAACTTCGGGTGTGGATTTAGCAGTTTTACTGAATCTATCGCATGATCCTTGGCGAGTATTTTAGAGATGCAAATAATAATATCCGAAAATCAAATTGTGCTTTAGACATGGCTTTTACAATCGTCTGAAACCAAAATTTCCCACAAAAAAATTCCCTTTATAGACAAAAATCTAAACCGAATTTGATACATATTTTAATTTTAGTTATCGTGTTCACTTGTTTTTGAAATTATAGACATAGGCAATCAGGCTCGTGTTTGATTTAGACCAAAATTTGATAGGCGTTTATACTGTAGATGGTAAATTTGAATATCGAATTTTATCAATCTAGCTCTCTTCGTTTTACAGTTATTGAGTCATCTTATATTTAAACAGCCGGTCAAGCAAACTTCCTTAAATAGAATTTTGCGTAAAATCTGATAGAAATCTGCAAAGTAGTGTAATGATCGCGTACGAAATTTTATCCATCAACACTCAAAGCTTTTTATTATTATTATCTTCGTCCCAAGCAAACAGACGGGCATATCAAAAATAGACGGGTCGAAATTTAAAGCGACTTCTTCGAATTTCATTTATTATTTTGTTTTAAAGCCTATTTATTTGGATTTTCAAATCTATGTAGTATATTTTTAACTTCTATTATAATTAGAAACTGAAACATGGATTATCAAATAATAATAATAAAACCATAGAGTCAAAAAAGAAAACGGAAGTTAGATCTTTTTGCTATTTTATCAATGCATGTCCGCCTGGATTAAAAATTATTTTATAATATACTCTGTAGACAAATCACACACATTTCAATAAGTTTTGAGTAGCTTGTATGCCAAAAACACAGACAATTACATCTGCTTTCAGAACTTTGTTTATGATAACAAAACATCTGCCCACTCAATGGCACTGCGTTTACATTTTTTGTCAAGAATTTTTTAATTAGTTTCTGTACTTTTAAGGATTAGATTAATTCCACAAGATTTCATGGAAATTAGCATTCTTTTTATTGAAAAAAAAGAAAGAAGATCTTATTTAAAAAAAATTCCAACTTATATTTTACATTAAAAGACAAATGGTTAATTTAAATCAAACATTTTCTCTACTAATACTCAAGTGTGCTATTTATTACACTCTAATATACGAATTTTAGATGTTTAAGTAAAAAACACTTAGGCATTGCCAGCGTCCTGGCACTGAGGTAGCGTGTTTTCCTCGTGATCTGGGCGTCCCTGGTTGGATTCCCTGTTAGGGCATGGTTGTTCTGTCTGTAATCTGTCAGGTGTATGAATGCGTCTCCCTGTAAAAAGGGGTTGTGCAAGCGAGTGTGATGAACGAGAAGCTAAGTCGTACTCTTGGTCCTAGTTGGCGCTTCTTCAAAATATGGGAGATGCCCATTAGGCTTAAAATCACTGACGGACGTCAGTGCGCTTAGCAAGTACCATTAGTAACAGCAACATACTTAAGGATTATTAACGATTCTAAGTTATTTAAGTGTATCAGAACGGGTTTCGATATCATAATTGGAAAGCCACCACACGATTACTACTAGATGATAATTTCACACAACTACAATATATTCACTCCATAAATCTACACTTTAAATCACATACGAATTTATTTTAAAACATTTTATTTCTCCAATAATCTTTTAACTTTACATCTAAGTAGCAGAATAAAGAAGAAAATGAAAGACACAAATGCAAGTTTAAAAAATTTTTATTTATGTTTAAACAAATCAGTTTTTAAAAATGTGCCATTTTAAATTTTCTTCGTAAACTGCCACGTTAAAATCAGGAATTCTTCAAATAATTGATTTTGTTATGCAATGAAAATCTGTATTCTTCTTTCTTTTCAGTTTAGTTTGTTCATATATTCTGCATTGAAGAAACCATTGGATCAACTCTTATGCTTTTTAATTTTAAATCATTCTGCTTATCTTCATTGCGCTTCTCTTTCTTTGCCTCATTTGTTTTCGACATATCTGGAGTGAGCATCGTTTGCATATAATCTACATTCTTTTGTGATTTGAAGATTCACTGTTCCATTGTACTTTTGCAACGGAATGGAAGGCACGGCATGATATCCGAAACCGAACATTTTGCAACATATGTTATTCTTCTTTAAGGTTTTCAACCTCCATATTTTTTATTTTGGATCTATAACTGTATCATGGCAATATTTGAAAGGAGAATCGTAGAAAATTAAACATTTTCCATTTTTGGCCTTCTAAATATTTTGATAAAAAGTGGATTCGATTCTTAAATGCTTCAACAGAATAGCATCTCATTTTATCTTAAATGTTATTGCATTTTAATAAAATAGATGAGTTTTTTGGTATTGCTTGCCATTCACAGGGGCTGAAATCATTGGTTTAATCTTGTTATAGTTGGCAAGTCATTGGTTTAATCTTGTTATAGTTGGTTATTCTTCACATAAACCGTTGAAAGATTAAACTTAGGGAATAAAGTTTTAAAAAATCATGCATCAAACAGATATCATTTCAGAATGGCTGTTTGTTATTTGAGAATTTCCTAAGTCGTCTTAAAAGAATCTCATACTAACTTGACAAATACCGGTATAAAATATTTAAGAAATCAAATCTTGAAAAAGCTTTTATCAATTATAAGACCTTCAAGGATATCATTTTTGTTTCATCAGCACTGAGTTTTTAAACATTCTGTGAATGCCTTTTCTCATATCCCGTGTTAAAGATTTGAGCATATAATACCAAGGCTTTCCACATTCTGATTTCTTGTTCAGCATCAAATGCATTACTCGTTTGTAGATCTTTGAATCAACTAATACACATGTGATAAAAAAAGAGGTTCAACATCCGTGTGGATCAAACTGTATCATACCCAAATGAATTATTGATAACATGCAGGCAATGATTGATAATATTGAGTTGATAACATACAGTCATAACGTTGTAAATCTTATTTCGAGAGGAATGTCTTTTTTTCAAGTTAAAAAACTTCCAATTTATTGATGGACTGTCTGCTGAGAATAAAAAATTTCTTCAGATCCAATTTTTCTGTAGATTTAAAGATCTTGTAAAATGTCTTCTGTTATGAAATTTGAAGCCATATATTTGGTTCCAACCCCCCCCCCTTTTTTTTTTCCTTTAATTTCAAAGTGGAATGAGTAAATCCGTTTGGTTGATTAATAATGATTTGTTGAATCCACTCTCAAACAGACTCGACATATTAAAATTAAAAAATGCTAAATGAAATTAAGCGCAACCATTCTGTTGGTCCAAAGAACATTTTGGCAATCTTGCAGGATGGAAAAACTTCTCGGAACAAATTTATAATGTTTTTGCCAGAATTATACAAACAACACTGCTCTCATGAAAACAAAAATCGTACTTTAAATATATTTTCCGAATACGGTAATGATTGGATAATTCAACTCTTTCACATGTCACAGATATAATGTGTGAACAGCACTCGCATCCTTTTACAGCATTTAAACATAATCTAATACCCTAATTTAAAATCTTTAAAAATAAAATTAAAAAAAATTCGTAGATTTAGAATTTGGCGATATATTTTTATCCATGTTGCTCAAACAAGTGCGTGAATGAAGTCTTTTAGAATAATATGTGGTTGAGGCGATCACAATCTCACGTGAAACAGTTAACTCGGAAGATCTTAGGAAACTGGAGGAACTGACGGACAACATTATCGAATATTTCAAACTAACAGAAACATATTAGCATTCACGTCGGTTTTTAAACATGATCAACCATTACCATAGGTTTAAATCCAATATTGCAACCATTTCATCGATTAATAGTATATGTTGTTAGTGCAAAGAAATCGGATAAAAAGATTCAACGGAATCAAGAAAGTGAAAAAAAATAGCTTTCGGAATATTAAAGATGCTGTGGCTAAAGCAACGTTGTAGAACCATTCTTCTGTGTAGGAGAAATTAGAGCTAGCAACAGATTGTAGCGACTTCGCCATAGGGTAAATACTTCAAGAGATATTTTCCTATGGTCCTAGATGATATCTTGAATTCTCTTGAAAGAGAATATGATCCAAGCAGAGTAAATATGACTGAGAATTATTAGCAACATATAATGGCATTCAGCATTTTAAACATTTATTAGACGTTTAGTTTATATCTTGTATGGAGATCATGCATTTTAAACAGAAACGCAGAAACATGAGCCGGTTTCACTAAAACGCAACTTCAAAAGGGTATTTTTGATTTAGTTAAAATTTCTAGGCGTTCATTCAAGTTCTTCGGCATCTTGTACCCACTAGTGCAACGAAATACTGAAACGCTTTCTTCTATTATTAAAACAGGATCTGAACGGTCATCCAAGATGATTGGTTAGATGCACTGCCTCTCGTTTTGTTTGACCTATGGACTGTACTTGCAACCTCAGCTGCAGAGTTGGTGTAAGGATCAAGTCTTCGACTTCCTGAACAGCTGTATAAGAAAATATGGATTGACCGACATTTTGATTACGTCGTGCGGTTAGGACTTTTCAGTATTAAGTCATGCCCTTTCTCTGCGGCACATTAATCACCCGATATAATAACCAAAAGAATATAAGAACATGATGTTGTGTCAAAAAGTCTTTCCAGGCCCTTTATGAGTGATATCCTCTTTTGAAGTGGCATGGCGCGTGCTAAAAGACTTCATTCAGGAGACGACTCCTCTCTGTGGGTCGTAAATGGTTGTCTTCTCTTGGCAGAATTTGATGAGCCGGTGATGTAGACAAACTTGCCGCACTAGATCTGGTAGGATGGTAGAATTTCATGCCTCTTCATGGAACTGAAGAGGAAGTCATGTGGCAACTCAGTGTGATGTGATCACCTGCGAATCTGTAGAATGACTAATATAAAAGCAAAGAGAACTTGGCACAATAACTTATTCGCTCCTTCATCTGAACCATAATAAGAACAAGTTATTTGCATTTAATGATGCTGTTACATTTTTTTAACAAGTACCCTATGTCTACAATATTATTAACCATTGTTTAAAATAAAGATTAAATTTTAATTCGTTGCTTTTGATTGTACAGAGATATGGGATGTTCGGCCATTAGAAGCTCCACATGTCTAATTTATAGACGATTTTCCCAAATTCTAAGAATTGCGTGTTCTGACATTATTTATGCTGTTTGGTATTGTTGAGACTATCTGAATTTCATTTCTTTCAGTCGTTTCTCTTCTAATAAGATTCAAAAGTTG
>JAOUZG010038733.1:0-16433 GCA_026289955.1 Argiope argentata | reverse complement strand
ACATTATTCTGAAGGAGGTGTTGATGCACCAAATTTCGTAAAATATTTAATTGAAAATTCTGGTAAGTGTAAATCCTTGCGAACCAGCTAGTTGCCAAAGGCGGTTATTTAAAATAAAGGTAAAATAATTAATGAAACTTTTTTTAAATCAGAAAATAAGCTTGTTAAGAGAAACTGTATAATTTTTTTTAAAAATTTGGATTAAAAATGATTTTGAGTTGAGTCATTAGAAATAAAAGCACAATTTACTCGCAGTTATCCACTTACATTTTGTTCCTCGTTTTCCTTCTCGAGGGACTCTAGACGATGAATTTGAATAGATGCTGAAAAACAAAATTAGTATATTCATTAAAAAAGCGTAATTGCATGATATATTTCAATTTAATTCAAAGAATGTAAAAACATGAAATTAATAAAACAAGCATTGACTTAGCTCATATAAAAAGGGACTTGATCAATCTTAAAAATCGAAAATTCTATTTCAGAATTAAATTGTCTGCCATCAAAATTAAATTACTAGGAATAATTATATTAAAACTTTAAGACTGATTAATGCTAAATAATTTACTCCAAATTTTTTCAAAATATTTTTTTTTTAATTTCAAATAAAATTTCACCAACTTCTACTTCTAAAAGTTTTGGACAAAATTTCAAAAGCTAATAAAACTTATAATTTCATGTAAAAAATGCAGATTCTCAAAAAAAAATCTAAATTTCTCTCTAAAGTTAAATTTCTCCTCAAGGATTTTTTTTATCAATTTAAAACTCGAAACTTTTTTTAAACTATCATTTTCCATTTCAAAAAATAGTAAATGAAAATATCACACTTTGGTTATATGAAAAATTGCATATGCTTTTGAATACGACACTTCAGACGAAAATGTTAACGTAACATTATTCAGTAAAATAAATAGTGGACTAAGCTTTCAAACGTAATTTATATTTACTGCCAATTGTCGAAAAGTAAGCGGAATTTCACAAATGTCTGAATGCTGATAAGCGCTGTGACTAGCAATACAAAATTTCATATAGCATGATAGGTATATTTGGCAACATTGAATGTAAATATAACTGAATATACGAGCAGTAGGATGTTTTTTCAAAATTTAAGTGATAAACTGATGCCGTAAAATTTTCCCATGAGTAGAAAGGCAGTTTAATGCAGGCAGGATTATCTAAGAAACCAATATTGGCCGATGTTTCCTAGAGTCCAGGATATATATTGCCCAGTATCCTAAAACAAGTGCATCAAACACCCTCCCTAATATCAGACGCAAAAAAAAAAAAAATGAGAACCTGGAATGCATATATTTCATCTTCGTCTATTAAAAATGGAAACATTTTTCCCAAAAGGAATTTATAGACAAAAAGATTACAAATTAATTCAATTAAAATATAAATTTTCTAAAAAGTTATTTTCAAAATATCTAAATTGCATAGAGAATTTTTTCACAAAGGAACCTGTACTTAAATATCAATAATTAATGTAAAACGGTTCAAATAAATACATATCATCTGTTAAGCTTATTAGACATATGGCGAATAACTTCCTTGAGTGTTAATAGTTGAAGAATGTTTTTATTTTTTCCATTCTATAAAAATATGAACCAATTCTGTTATTTTTTTGAAAAGATAGTTGACATTGAAGTTAAAAGAGCTGAAAATGGACGATGAAAACAAATTTATTACTTTGTTTTAAATGTTGTTTTGAAAAACTTGAGAAAAAGGTAATTTCTGAACTTAAATATGGTCCATTGTTAAAGGCTCTAAAATTTCATTGCTCAGCAAATTAATTCATTTAAACACCTAATGCAGTAATTAAATATCTTACATAAAAAACATTAAAAGACATAAAACATTAATATGAATTAATAATAATAATTTCAATTATATAAATTTATATAACTTTTATAGCACGCATGTTATTTAAGACTTATTAGTAAACATACCTGCGTTTTCATTTTTTAAAAAAAATAATGATTTGAAAAAAAGATAGTTTTTCTCTGAAAACTTTAAAAGTTAATATCTTTTGTTTCCGCATATCAGTGCTGAAGCGATACTTAGATTCGAAATAAAATTTAAAATTTTATTCAGAGATTTGTCTTCCTTCAAAAGGTCCCATTCCCGGAAGAAAGTTTTAAATACAAAAGAACTGAGATACAATATTAATAAAATCACGTACAAAGTAATTGTTTCACTCCGCTTACTTTTAATGGTAAAAAATTTAAAGACTTTCAAAAGATAAAATTTATAAGAATTCAATGGCATTAGGATTTGAGTTAAAAATAAATAAAATATTTTGAATTTGAAAGGTTACTTTTGCTCCGAATCTTCAATTCTTTCATTTTCGAATTTTGGATTTCAATAGATTTGTTCATTTCTAGATCGCCAAATTTATATAGATTTTATGCTACTCCATAAAAACGGCAAACGTATTTGTTGCTTTTATTAAGAGAAAAAAGTTGGAATTTTCTATACCATCTGGACCCAAACGACTTGGAATTTCAGGTTGAAATCTTTCTTTCTAAAGATTTAAATTGTACTCACCATAAAAATCACTTAAATATTATTAATCACTTAAATATTTAAGTTAACATTTCTAAAAAATTTTAAAACTGTTATTACGAAAGAAGTTAATTGCTGAAAATTTGAATCTTACCGATAGCATATCTAAGCAAAGCCATCAAATAAAAAACATTAACCAAAAATCATTTGTCACAAAGAAGGCCCATTGATTAAATTACTGCATTTCTAATAAGCAATCAAATAGGCCAGTTACAAACACATAGAGTTAATTAACTACATTTCAATTACTTAACTATTTGGAATAATCAAAACAAAATGTTAATAAACTCACTTTAAAGAACGCGAAAGGATCTTCATTACTCTCCTTTGACGCTTAATGAAGCCAGAAAATTTTAACTATTTTCTTTTCTTTATTTACCCAAGACAAGATAATTTCAAATGTTTTACTGTCGAGGGACGGTATGAGGAAGTCTTCAAGCCTTTATCCTGTCATGTTCAAATTTGCTGCAAAAGTACAGAAATAAAATAGAATTCATAAGTATTCGCTGCTTGACATCTTAATAAAGATTAACGCGAAACGACTCGAGAGAAATGCATTTAAAACTGACGATTCGATATTTTCAATGCATTGAAACATAGTCTTGATCTCGACCAAACGGTTTATACTTCACGTTCTATGTTGTTTCAAGCTCTCAAGAATCCAACGGCGGTTGTCTCCCGTTCCTAAAACTTGCATTTTTCCCAATAAGGCATTTCCATTCCACCCCTATCCTTATACTTTGAATATTTACGACAGTCAGGATAATGGCATCTCTTGATGCAAAATTTAGCGTAAGTGTAATTGGGGGGGGGGGGTTCAGTTGTGTCCCGAGATATTTTTTTTAAATTATTTTGTGAAGCTTATATTTAGGTGTATTTTTCCGAAATATCCGAATTTGTTCCCAGGAAGGAAATTAATAAAGCATTTTCCATTGGTTAAGAATAACAAATATTCTGGTTGTTTTTCGAAGTTGGCATCCAATTAGATTTAAATACCGAAGTTGAGAAGGAAACAAAAATTGACAGTTTTACCGGTTTATTATTATTGTTTTTAAACGCATCGATGAAAACTAATCCGAGAACTTAAATGCGATCCAATTTCCAATTGGAGAGATTGACTCGGTAAAATACTACAACTTTCAGTTAAAATTTTTTTTGAATATTTTAGGAATATATAACTTAATAACTGATATATTAGTAAATATTTAGAAATACGAGGTGATAACTGATATTTTATGAAAGTATAACATTTCCATAGCAATTACATAGTTAAAAATCAAAATTAAAAAGTGAAACGTTTTCTACTTACGCATATTTTTAGTATTTTAGAAATTGATCGACAATACCCGAATTTACTGACGATTTCAGTTTATTGATATAGACATGCTGTAGAATAGCTGCACGAAAACGGCATTTACTCTGGGAATAATTTATCATTCCTGACTAAGCGGATATCTTTTGGAAAGCCCCAGATCTTACAATCAAAAACGATTTTGTGAATAAATAAATGCAGATAAAAGTATTTCCTTCAAATATCTACAGGCATATTTTAAGATGGAAAATTTGAGGAAAAATTTGTCAAACACGAGATAAAAAATGCAATACAAAAAGATCTTTATTAATAAAAACTGAAGAATATATGAAGTAAATCAAGATTTCTTGAAAAATTAAAATGTTTTTTTTTTTTTTCAAATATTCATCTCGTGAAATGCAAGTTTTAAGCCGACAAATTTCGTATGGATACATTTTCATGCGAATTATAAGCGTATTTGTTGCTTTCATGATAAAAGTGAGGTTTTGATCTCTTAACCATCTTAAAATCCGAATTTTATAGTTAGTTTTGAAATCAAACTAGGCTTCATTCTAAGGCAAAAACCTGGACCATTTTAATAAGCGTATTTTGAAGACAGCAAAGCCCATTTCATTCCAATCGGGAGAATTTGTGTTACCATGTTTTTCTTCTTTAATCCATCTTCTTTGTTTACCGATGTCGAAATCTATGCATTAGACTTTAAAGGATTAATAACAGACGAAGATTTAATGAAAAATTGTGCGTGAAATAAAAATTTAATTTAAGAAAACTATTTTTATAATTCTTGTAGAATTAAAATTATATTATTTATATGGACGTAACTAATTATTGCATTCATAATCAGCATCTCAAAAAACCACAATGCATTCGGATTGACCCCTAGTTTGCGTGCTTACGCGAGGGACTGGCCTAAAATTTCATTTCAGGCACATTATTAAATCCATTCTGTTGCGTTTACGACTTCAAATCATTCTCTAAAATCACTTGTTCGTCACCAAGGGCATTTTCGTCTTTATAATATTTCACCATCATTAGTTTCATTATCTGTTACGGGTAAATGACTGCTCACTTCTTTCCCATTTCCCCCTAATCCTTCCAATCACCCTTGCTTTCCTAGTCTTAAATCCTCTTATTCGTTATGGAGTTATTTCACAGCATGTTTTTACTTTAATACAACATATTCACAGTAGATATTTATAAAAAGGAAATCAACTGTTTAACAAGAATTGGCCCTTAACTGCCGCAAGGACAATTAACGTAGGTAAATGTGATGGCGATTTGCGATATCAGCGGAAGTTATAAATATGCCGCCGTGTTTAGCACGCAAGAAATGTTAAACCTAAATGAAATTCAATGGCAACTGCATTTGCTTGAAGAGTTACCCTCCACATTTTACCAAAAGAATTTCAAGTTCAGGAAGAAAATTTAACTTATACTAGAGTAAAAGAAGCAATAGCAATTGCATACGATGCAGGACCCTCCTGTGCAGAACTTGGTCTACATTACTACCAAATTTTGCACCCAAGTTCTTATGGGCATAAACTTTTGTTTTAAGAAAGTATCAAGATAGGTCTACTTTAATCTTTATCCCTTCATGAAATAGACATTATCCCAGGAGAAAATGCATAGGAACAGAACAAGTTCAATGCCCTGAATACTCCGAGTTTCACGTCACTAAAATACGCATCTTTTTGCTTTGAATTCTGAAGGCAGCTGAACATGCATTCCAAGAAACTTTCTTCAATCCATTAATCCGTAGTTCTATTCTAAAATAAGAAATAAAACTGCGATCTTAGTAAAGAAGATTCAATTTTTTTAAAAAACTAGATCTTAGCATCTTATTTATTGAGTTTGCAAGTGAAGATGCAAACATTAATTCTAAAGCCTTTAATGAATATGCTTGGTTTAAATTTCGGCATTTAAATATATAGAAAATATACTCAAAATATTATGCACATACTTATTTGCAGTTTTTAGCTTTCGGAACAATTGCCCTCAAGCAGGTAATTCCCCTCGAACAGATTGTTGAAACTTGGATAGAAGTGCGTTTACAGAGAATGTCCTAAATTGGTTTCGAGAAAGTGGGCCGTACTTGCATCAAAATTTGATGAATGAAATACTTTTTCGTACATAAGTTGTACAACGAATGAATTCAAAAGACGAAAAATAAACTTTTCCAAAAAACCAAATTTTGTTCCATATTTCGACTTAGCAATTTAGTGCATTCTATTGGATTTGATCTTCCAGTATAAAATAATTCGACGCCAATGGATTCAATATTAAATAAATAATTTAACTTTGTTTTTCATCAACTTTAACACAGTGATAATTATTCGACTAAAAAAGATTTTATAGAAAGGGGATTTATTCATAAACTGAATTAGTATTGGGACTAAAAGCAAACACAACCAAATAGAAATAACATTTCATCTGATTTTATATTTATTAACTAACCTGCAATAAATAACGCAAAATTTAATAAATAAAGTGGCAACAGATGCTTGATAATATTTACGAGTCATTTCTAAAAATATTAATAAAAACAAAGCATGACAAATCGATTACAACAATAGCAAATAGAACCTTTTAAGCAAACAATGCAGATCTCATAGAATTTCAGTTTTTAAATAAGTAAGACATTTATCGCTTTGACGATTGAATTCTCTAAACAATAACGAAGTTCTTGACAAATTCTTTATCAAGTGGCATTGACATTCAGTTCCCTCCATCTCCAATTAAATTTTCGGGCTTTTCTAGGACAAAAGATTTGGATAGCAACAAAAATTTAAGAGAATAAGCTGCTTTCCTTTTTTACGTCAAATTAACCAAGGTAATTAGAATACCATACGATCTTAATATTTTTAGACAGAATTCCTATTACAACGGGAATCAAATACAGTTAATTCCATTGAATTACGTTTCAAACTATATCATGTGTAATGCGATTAATATTCCATAGTAAAAATTAAGAGAAGGGATACGGTTCGATACCAGACATAAAGTCCATGCGAGAAGGGACGAACTTCCTGGAATGCAGATATTTAGGATTATGATTTTGAAAAAAGAATTGACGGAGAGAGTTAAATTGAAGCATTTAGGACAATTATAAGATAGGGTCTATTGGTCATTTCCGAGAATTCAAGTTATCAACCATTGAGCACGTTTCGGACTATATATAGATACAATTACAGTATGATCTAAAACAATACACTCTTTGCCTGCACAAAATCTAAAAAAAATAACAAACTGAGAATAATCATCAAGTGGTGATAACTATTTTTCTAGCATAACTCCCTACATAAATTCTTATCACCAATGAAAATTAATGTAGCATTATCGTATGAACAATTTCAAATTTATCATCACAGAATGGAAACTTTTGTTATAAACTTGACGGATGCAATCTATTTTAGATAATTTTAAGTTAATCAATTTATAGAAGAAGTTCTAAAATATCTAAAGTCGAATGTGGAATTATATTTCAGCACAAAACATTAAATCCTAGAAACTCGCTATTCCGTACAAGTAAAATCATTCTTACCAAACGACATATACTGCTAGGCAGGATACAAAATTAATCACTATCCAAATAAAGCCGATAAAATTATGATGTTCCAAACACATACGTATATTCAAATTAAACTCTATATCTGAAATGAGTTTTAACTGATAAATATTTATAAGTAGTGATTACCCCAATTGTTGCGTAAAGTGTCACATCAATTCGTTTCAATTTCTTTTCAAGTAAAACAACGTCAGAATTGTCTTTCGCTTCGTTCTGTCGAAAATAAGAGAAGCTCCGGCTCACTGCATCGACAACCTGTTCAGTGATTCGAGGATGTTTATCCACGGATTCTCAGTCCGCTTTTCGAAGCCTTGCTTGAGAAATTAAAGGATCCATGGTGACCACGTAACGAGATATGGGATTCGGTTGGGATGGTATCCGGTTCAAAACCCTATTTTACTAGATATTCGATATGTGCACGCTATTGTTGCATTTTAAATCTGTTAGAGGCAAATGTTTACCCCTGATTATGTAGAAAGGAATTTGACACGGAATTCTTTAGTTATACTAACGTCCCTTTGTAAAACAACGCTAGAGCTATTTTGGGACTATCGTAAATTAGAACCCCGGTCAAATGAAGAGGATGACGAGTGGGCATACGCCTCTCCACACCATGCCAGATTAGTGGGGGGATGTCTGGCCCCGACGGATTTAACGTACACTTTGCACGATAACCTTTCTTCGGAATCGGGCCTCGAACCCGAAACCTCACTGCTCACGAGTCGAGATTTAAGCACCTGACCACCGGGGCCCAAAATGTGGAGGGAGAAGCTCCAGCCGAAATACTGCTAGCGCCATCGGAACGCGATTCAGACCTGCAGGGTCTATTCTATATTTGTCTTTGAATTTCTCGAGAGATTGGCTGTGAATATCACTAAATGAGGAAGAGAAGCAATTAAACTGAATTAGATTCTGCAATTCAATTCGGCGAAGAACTTGCTATAAAACAGATGCATCTAAATATTCTTTTCTCTTTTGCAAAAATCCTTTGTGCGAGCTGCCCACTTCGATATCAGAGATGGTTCCGGTTGAGGAAAGCTGGATTTTGAAGAGTGGCTTTGGGTCCAAATGTCATCCACGTTATTTGACCGCTGATCAAAATCATGCCGTTTAGCAAGCATTAGCTAGTCTACGCATTGCTTCAAAACTGGATGCCGTAACTAAAATGAAACGAGAGTTTAAAGTCATTTTTAATTTTGAAAACTTAAGATATTTCGTAAATGATACATTTGATATGTGTTTTTAGTATCTGACTAGATGTTTTGAAGCATAAATTATTTAATATTTCGGAGAAAAAAATACTACTGAATTTAAGGAATTCAATTTAGAATAGTTGATAAATATCTCATCTTCGCCTTTCAATTTCTCCTTAATTTAAAATAAAAAAAAGAAGCATCATGTTTCTTCTTACGTTTGTGCTTTGACCTCCAACAAATAGTTACAAATTCATAATTGTCCGAGTGTTATGAGGGGATTTATTTTGTAGATTAGAGATCGGAGTAAGATCAAGTTTTTTTTCTTTTTATATCTAAATTAGAAAAGAATTCAAAAGGATTGCAGTCGGAAATCACTTTATTCAAATGAATGTCAGCATGATGGTTCAAAAATATTTATCGAGCAAGAAGAATTAAAGTTAGTTGGGATTTTTTCATTATAAATGTTCACATGTTCTTAATTATAGATCGCATTTGTCAAGTGATTTTGTTCAATTTCAATTGCATTAAACTCAAATATGCAGTCCACTATGAAGACTTCAAATAACTTCCAGAAATCGGAAACCGTAACTTCAGTTATCGGAAAGATTCAATTATAGATAGTAAAATTGACCCAGCACATCGTTCGTGGCACCAACAAATAATTTTCACGTATATCTGCCTCTGCGAGGATTAAGATCTGAAGAACTTATCGAAGTAAAGTCTTAAATTCTTATGCATTCTGAATCCTTATAAAAGAAAATAGAATTTCATTCTTCTAGAATTAAAATAAAAATTTCTTATTTCATATATAGACATGGAGTAGATAGCCCAATTTCTTTGGAAATAAATCTCCAATAATATTATTACAATCTTTTGTCCAATGCTATGATGATGTTTGATGCTTCTTACTAACGATAGAAAGTAAGGGTTAGTAGTGTAAAAAACTACTTTGAACAGTTTGTTTTACTTTTCTACATTTAACAAATATGTTTAACACTTTTGCAGTGCAATGTCACTGGGGTACCACTCAAGAAGTTCTACAATTTTGAAGTTATTTTTTCCATTAGTAAAAATACCAAAAACATGTTGATACTTTTTTAAGAAATTAAATCTAAAACAATTCAGAATTCTTATTTTTCAAAGCAATAAACGATTCTTTGTATTAGGTGGATAATTATAGATAGAATGATTTTTTCGGAGTACAGAAGGTTAAAATATGGATTTTCTACTAGTAATCAAAGTTTCGAACCCCAATATTTATAATAGAATAACTACTTCTCTGACCGTTCCGATTTTCTGGATTCTGCTCTCCTCTTCTAAAAATTAAAAATTAAAGCCAATGAGGAAATATGCATTAGGAATTTTTTCTTCGGTGAAGGGAAAATTTTCAAACTTTTCAGATTCTTTAATCTTAAATCAATGTTAATTGCTACACTATCATCTTTTCCGTAAAGATAATGTAGATAATGTAAAATAAATACAAACTAACTCCTTATAGACAGTTCATCGACTATTTCTGTGTGGCACTTTCTGTACATCACTTTGGATCTTGAGGCTAAACCGTTAACCACACATATACAAATGTAATACCATTGCGAAAAATGTGGCACTTTCTGTACATCACTTTAATTCTGCTATGAGTCTGAGGCAATCGCACTTTTACTGAAAAAAGAATGGATTGGCAAATATTTATTCCAATCAGGAGAAACCTTTTCATAAACAAACTACCGAAACAGCTCTCCCGAAATGAGGATCTTAACCGTGAACCACACATGTACAGCAGCAATATCAATACGTCATCTATCGGCGCATATTTTCACTGACGAAATTTATCTAGACGTTGTCGATTGCTGCTTTAAATCTTAATAAATACGGAGATCTGAATATATTAGATGGCTGAAATACATAAATAAAAGAAAGGGGCCTAAAAATTTGCATAAAATTAGGATAAACAAGTTACATTTGTTTAAATCATTTGGTTATGTATTTTTATGAGAAAAAAAATTCTGTATAAAAAATTTATAGAAATTATTAATCACTATCATTCTTATTTTCTGCATATTGCTAAAGTTTTTATATCAACGAATAGAAGTATTAAATATGGTTTTTTTACAGGATCGTCAACAAATAATAGTTTGATAAAATCTGTTGATATAATTTTTTGGACCAGAAATTGAAGCCCTAGAGCATTTACAATTTTTGTTTACTCAAGATATAAAAAATTACATGTGCTTTTTAAAAAAATTAATAATTGAAAAATATCATGAAATATTTTCTTGATATGCAGTTATTATTTATAATTTCAAGTTTTCTTTTTTTAAAATAAATGGATTTTAACAATTTCTATTCCATGGTGCTATAGAAGTTCAGTGAATGTTCAAAAATAAACTTCGTATATCTTAAACAAGTACGGATGTTTTGGAGGGTTTCACAAAAATTACCTTCTTTAATGTCATTTAATCAATGAATGAAAACGTTTTCTTACAAAACATTTAAATATATCAGGCCCACTTCTAAGCGGTAAGTAATTTCATGTAAGACTGAGGTGCAAACGTAAGTTGAAATTTAAAAAAATAAACAAATAATTTTTAAATTAAAAAAAAAAACATCGCCTAGTGAATTTAAGAAAATTTTTCAATTTTTATTGTTTTTGAAACGATGCAAAGAGGTATTTGATTGAAAGAGTTCTTCGAAATAAAATCTGGAATTTACAATCCAAGCAACATTGTATATTCTTCTAAAAAGTTTCAAAAAATTTATTAAGTTTATCCAACAATAAGATGAGGAACTTAGTGAAACAAGGTAAATAATAAGGACAATTATTTTATTTATTTCGCCAATGGTTTCTTAATTTGTTTCCATTAATAGTTTACATTTTTGTAATTGGAAAAAAACTTCTTCGAATTTTATGAAATTGATAAGCGTTGCATCAATAGTTATTTTAAATGCTTTTTAAACTTCTTTTTTAAAAATATTTTTTAATAATCGTACATAATAATTATATCTCAGTTCAAAAGAAAGTCAAAGTATCCGGTTGTTTTTAATGGACTCAATTTATTTACAAACGATTTCAGTTTGATATTCTTTCAGGATAAATTTTTCACGAATTCCAAATTAGTAATATTAAAGGATGGAGGACTATTGTAATATATAAATAAAATTAAGCTGATAAGAAGGGATTAGAGTAAAAAATTTTAATATCTGAAATAATCTTGCACTTTTTAATTATTTTAAAACATTAAATCGATAATAAAACTCAAATAAACCTTTCTGTTTTATTTCTTTTCTCAAAAAATTAACAATTGAAGCTTTTTAAAGTAATCACGGCTAACATTAATATTCCATTTATATTATTACACTTTTCTTTCCACAAAATAATGTATTAGAATGTACATAAAAATTTCCATTTAGTGATTGGAGCATAGCTTAATATTATCAGTTTTGAAGTAAAGAGTAGAACGATCTGTCATTAATAACAAGAGATTGAAATTCATGGAACACTTTGCCCTCCTTTTAAGAAAAAATCATTTGATTGAGTGATTTTCCCCTTGTCATATGGACTCACATTCTTTTGTCAGGACAAAAGCGATTTAAAAAGCAAGAAATGCTGATTGGACAGACGTACAGCGAATATATAATTGATTTTTCCTGCGACTGAATTATGAAAGAAAAATGGACTGAAAAAAAATATTTATGTGATAAAAGACAAAAAAAAGAAAGAAAAAAGAGTCAGGCATAAAAGTGATCTAAAATGCCTTACGGTGCAGCAAAAATTTTCAAACCCTCTTTTCGAAATTTCGAAAAAATAATGACTGTATTTCTGAACAAGACCAATCACTAAATGTTAATAATTCCGACAAGGACAAATATAATGAAGAAACCTCTTTTATAAAAATCAAAATGAATCCAGCATTTGATATTTTTAACATCTGTAAACATCATCATAGGTTTTAAAGATCAATACAAGTACGAATATGAATTATTAGCACATAGCTAAACCTTTGTTGTTCATTTTTATTAATGTTTTTTTAATAATACTAAGGTTTCATAACACAATGAAACTTTATTCATAATCGGATGTAAACACATCCAATAGATTAAGATAGGTGCTTCACATTCAATAAATTAACGGATCGTAACACGCACAGGGAACGGGTAACCGACGACGGAAAGCTGTCGCTCGCTTTGTTTACTATTTGGCGACAACCCTCGGAGACCATCCATAGTAAAAGTAAGTATTCCCAAATGGTTTAACGTCAAATAAGACGAAACTGTTTCATTTTAAGGATTTAGTAACGTATTGTTGTGTTGGGAAAGATTGTTATGTTGTAATTAGTGGCCAAGAGTTGCAAAGTTAACGATGGTGTCTTGAAAAAATGAGCACGATTTTTATTAAAAGCAGGGCATTCAATTAAAATATGATTTACAGTAATATCCACATATTATGTTGGGAACATCCTGTTTCCGATTCAATTGTAATCATTGCAATAATCCATAACTTTAGCTATCGATAAATGCAGATGAAATACGTACGTCAGTAGAGAAATAAACACAACTATATAATGAATGATATATATAGCAGTTTAAGAATTTAAGATTTTATAATTATTGAAAAGCATAAAAAAATCAATTCTAAATAGCAAAATATTTTAAGATAGGATATCTCTTATATATACCGAAACATGATTCCATATAAAACGATGATGCCAAAATTTTCCGTCTGGCTTCAGGATATTATATGTCCTCTATAAATTTTTGACTTGTTATTTGCTTTTCAAGTTGCCAGCATTCAAGTGATTTGGAGTACCATTGTAATTGACGCACTTTACATGCGCCGTGCATTGTTGATTGTTGTGACCTGTCGCGTGTGCAAGTGAATGTTCCTCGACAATTAGTTTTGGAGTGACCAAAACTCTGACACTGAAAGCGCCTCAAAGGATTAGGTATATATTGACGAACTGACATTGAGGTAACTTCGTAGAATGCAAAGTTGAAATATAAAGCTTGGTTGGTAACATTTGCCCACCTCGCCGAATGGTAATTTGGCGTATGTGCGTTACACCCTGAGGTTTCAGTTCTTGCTTTATTTCCTCAGTGGGAACATTCCCCACATGCAATGGCGTATTTGTATGATTTAATGAATTATGAGGAGCGATTGTTACATGAAATGCAGCCAAAACTTTCATCTTAATTAATTGCTAATCCTGCTTTTACATGAAAACTTCCACCAGCAAATCCCCCGAAAGGATCTTTTTAATGGAAGACATTTCCTCGCCAGTTGCTGCGATAACTTTCATCACCGGAAAAGAGTAGACGGAATTAAAACTTTCATTTTTTTTTCAAATATACGCTGCTTCATGATAAAATGGGAGTCGAACTGATTCAGATTTGTATTGCATTTATAAACATTTTTATGCCCAGAAGAGGAAGGTTTTTACTATTATAAAATTTCATATAAAAGTACTAAGTAATTCTATATTAATATACTCTACACATGCATTTACTTACATGAGTGCATTTTCATGTGAGTAAAACATAAGTTTTTCTACTTTCTTGCATAAAATATTTGCACAAGGTATCTCTCAAAGCTACAAAGGGGATAAATTTAAGGATATTTTTAATAAAAATATTTAATTTTTATTAATAAAAGGCATCAAAACAGGGTCCGACTTAGCTTAGTTGGGGCTCAGGGCAAAAATTTCTTTGGGGGCTCCTCTTCTTCACTACAGAAGAATATGGGGCCCCAAAGAAGGGGGTTCACATCATTAAAGAAGGAAACGTAAAATAAAATTACTATTCGAATTGTGATCCCCCACTTATCTGAGGACCTAGAGCAACTGCCCGTATGCCCCTGCTTTAGTCAGGCCCCCATCAGAATATTTGATTCTGGAGAATGAAGATATATCTTGTAGCAAAGCATAAAATATAATTTAGATTATTTAATAATTTTATAAAGATATTATATTTCTAATTTAATGTGTTGCCGTTGTTCTTACTAATGGCACTTGTCCTGGACAAGTAAAGACGGCCGTCAGCGATTTTAAGCCAAATGAGCGTCTCTTCTTTTTAAAGTAGCGCACACTAGAGCTAAGGGTACAACTTAGCCACTCAGTACACATTCGTTTGCACAGCCCCTTTTAACAGGAAGGAACATTCACACACCTCACAAAGAGCATACAGATAAACAACCATGCTCTAACAGGGACTAGAACCCGGATCGCCCAAATCACGAGGAAGAAGCGCTAACTCTATGCCAGGATACCGGCTAAATTTAATTTGATATATAATTCAAAGAAAGGAATCTTGACTGTAAATTTACAATTGAAAGAATAATCGATTTCTAAATCAATTATATTTATTGAAGTTTTCAAATTCATTTAGTAGAATGTTATAATTACTGCAAAAGTGGATAACAGCAGAAGTATATTTTATTTTGTTGTCGTTGATTTTTTGTCCTTTCACTAATGCTGTCAATAGAAGCTTTTGTAAAGGTTAAATATAAATGTTTCGAAATTAACTTTAAAAAATGTTTCTCGTCTTATACAGTAGGATATTCGCTTTATGTGGATTCAAGTTTTCTGAAATAAAGTAATTACCTTCTTAAGTACTCAAATTTGTATTTATTTCTCAACTCTTCCATTTAATACTTCATTTTCATGATTTAGTAGAAGATGAAATATGATGCTGAGTAACTACACAATTTCCAAGGGTAAAAAGAAACTGATATTAACTTGTAATTTCAACGTAAATTACTCCGAAAATCCCATTTTAAACGGCACTATGATATTAAACGATATATTTCTTTC
Organism: Argiope argentata; assembly: GCA_026289955.1. Taxonomy (NCBI): domain Eukaryota; kingdom Metazoa; phylum Arthropoda; class Arachnida; order Araneae; family Araneidae; genus Argiope; species Argiope argentata. Next base: position 989 of record JAOUZG010038733.1, on the reverse strand, counting down.
GATCATACATAGTAGAATATCAAAATAAGCGAACTTTAAATAAGCGAACTCAAAATAAGCTAACTTTAATATTTATGCCATTTTGAAGTTAAAAATCTCATTGTTGATGGCGCCATGGATACAAAGAGTTTTGACAATGATATATTCAAAATTAAATACAGCAAATATTCTTGACAAATCAACTTATAATTAATAAAAAATATCAGGTAAAATAATGAAATCTGATTCAATTCACGACTTTTTGAAATATAAATGAAATATTTTTTTGCCTTTCTCTCATATAAAAAATGCTTGATTCATTGGATTTTTTTTCATCAATGCTTTGTTATTTCCTTTTGGTATCAAATACTCAAAATAAAATGATGTTTGTACTCAGGGGTTCATAACCTCAGAAGCTACTGCAACCCTCTTTCCGTTGTAACGCGGATACTGCATCAAAATATTTATCTAACAAGCTTAATATGCATATTAAAAAAATGAGCTCAATAGTTCACATTACGAGAAAAAAATTAATTCCTTAGTGTTTTAAAATGAAATGTATGCGTTTTGAAAAGAAAAAAAACTATGAATCTAAACCGGAAATGAAAAGTTCGGCATAGCAGAATGCAATATACGATTTTAAGTATTTTAAGTTTACTAAATTTGCTATTTGATTTTAATACCTTTTTTTCTGAAAACAGACATGTCTACAAAAAGCACTCACTCTCGAAAAGAAACCAAACAAAGAATGAAGAACTCATCTAAGAAATGCAGAGGAAAGTCAAAAGTCTCAAGAGGATCTGTCGCCTGCAGATTTTTGAAGAGGGTCGTTTTCACCATCTGTTTGGCAGCGTTCATTTATCAATCCACAACATTCCTAATGGACTTTACCTATCCTGAAGACTTTGAACTTCCTGTAGTTACCTTTTGCAACACCAATCCGTAAGTAACGATAGTCGATTTTGTGTGTGTGTGTGTGTGTGTGTGTGTGTGTGTGTGTGTGTGTGTGT
>JAOUZG010038727.1:0-11046 GCA_026289955.1 Argiope argentata | reverse complement strand
AGTTGCTAAATTAAAAGAATCCTCTCATTAAAACCTTACTTTTAATGGAGCATTTACAATTTGTTAGATATTTAAGAGAATCATTTTTTTTAAATACTACACAAATATGTGAATACCATTTAGTAATGAATAGTAATCTATCAAATAAATGTGAGTAATAAATTAACATTTTTTATTGTTTTCATACCTCATCATTCTTAAACCATTCCATCTGAGGATCAGGATCTCCTTTAACAACTACCTTCAATGTCAAAGGATCACCATCTTTTATTTTAAGATCTTTTAGACCTTCAGTGAATGTGGGAGCAGCCATTGTAGAATCATCTGGAACTGAAAGAAAATCTCATTAATCTCGAAAACTCGATTCAGAAACCTCTCTAAAATAGGTTCGATTTCTGTCTCCGTATTTTGCTTTTAGGCTTCCAATATTCCAACACTTTTACAGTGGCAATGATTCCCAATATTACAAGGCTAATTTATCAAATAATGTTCAATCATTTTATCTGATGTTTGGTAGCCACAATGCAATGCCACTGGGAAACAAACACTCGTCTTTATGTTTACCACAGTCAGAATCAGCCGATATTTTATTTTACTTAAAATTACAAGCTGCTGATTTTCTGCTCCATTTTCAAATCGCTCATTAATTTCTTCGAATGCGCATTCTGCTTTGGCACGCTCATCAATTTTTTTCTTGTGCACATTTGTTTTAGTCTGCTCATCTCTCTTTTCAGGTTTGTATTCTGTTTCAACTTGACATCATTAATTTTTCTGCGAATTCATTTTCTGTTTCAGCTTTCGCAATGGTGTTGTTCGCTTGTGCGCATTCTGTTCCACTCCGCTCATCGGTATTTTGTAGCTCACATTCTCTTTTAATTCATTCTCTAATTTTTTCGAATTCGTATTTTGCTTCGGCTCGCTCATCAAGTTTTTCTTGTGCATATCTGTTTTAATTGGTTCTTCTGTCTTTTTAGGTTTGTATTCTATTTCATTTCACTCACCAATTTCTTCGAATTCATTTTCAACTTCAGCTTGCTCAGTAATTTTTCGTGTGCACATTTTGTCTCAGTATGCTCATCGGTCTTTCTAAATTCGCATTCTATTTCAATTCACTCATTAATTTGTTTGAATTCATATTCTACTAAAGTAGATTGCTAAACGTGTTTTTTTTTCATGTGCATATTCAATTTCAATTTGCTCATTGGTTCTTTTAGGTACACATACTGTACCAAGTTGCTCAACTGATTTTTTTGTGGCTCGTTTTACTTTTTAACTCATTTTTCAAACGTTATAATTAATTTATTGAGTGGATTTTTATGTCGTTCTGCATACTAAAGTTAGTATTCTTCTTTTTCTTTTTGCCTTTTACGTTTCGAAGTTCCCGATTCAAACTTTTTTTCGGTGTCATGGCTAAAACATTAAAAAAAAATAGTCGCATAAAAAATATTAGTTGCAATTTTAACAATTTTTCCGATTTGAAAAAATTCCCCCCCCCCCCTCAGTTAAGTGGAGAAAGAAACTTGTTTATTTTATCTTTTTGAGTAGCGCCAATGCCTAACGATTTGTATAGCAAATCAGCCCTTTTTTTAACCTTCAAATGTGCAAAAAAATATGAAGCTACCATTAGAATATTTCCAAGAGTACGAAAATTTATTAAAAATATTAAATGCTTACCAATCTTTACATTGGTCAAAAGTCAAACACAGAAATGAATTCCTTTCCACAACGCAAATCAAAGTCAATATTTTAAAAATGTGAATCATTAGGTCGCTTATAACAGGGTGTTTTGGAGAAACTAACTTCCTTGAGCAAAGAACTTCTAATCAAGCTCTAACTTTAACTTTAATTAACTTAAAATTATGTCCTATTATACAAACACGTTTATTGCTTTGAGACTCATTCATGAAGTTCATAGGGTTCATGGGTGCAGGAGGTTATTTTATTGTTCTCTTTAGTTTTGAACGATATAAAAGATGCTATAAAATGTCCTCTTCCCCTGCTGACTTTTGACTCTTTCATTCTCAGAATGGTCGGTTTTACACGGGTACTTGAACAACATGACTCTTTGATTGAGATAGATGAAGACTTGGGAGTGGGAATAGTAGAGTGTAAAAATGAAAGATTTTATGAAAAATTATCCTGTTTATATTATATATATCTTTATATATAAAATTCTTCTGTGCGTGTGTATGTGACTGAACTCCTCCTAAACGACTGGTCCGATTTTGATAAAAAAATTTTGTGTGTGTTCAAGTGGATTCGAGAATGGTTTAGATTCACAATTCAGTCCACTACAAAATGTAGAATTTTAATTATTAATTAAAAACTAACTTTCCCGCCAAAATAACTTCATTCCCCTATCGCGAAATCAGTAAGGTTTTAGGTTTTTTTTTTTCTAACAGTGAGGAGGTTAGGCTTACATGTTTCCAATCGATTATTTCATTATTTTTTTATTTTTTTTATTTTTTTTAATTAATTTATTTTATTTTATTGTTATTATTATTTTTTTTCACTGCATTTATTGCATTTAAAATTAAACATCGTTAATTAATCGACCTTTAAGGTTCATTCTGATGTACTTTTGAATTAAAATAAAACAGAATAAAGGGAATTAAAAATTTCTATCCTGCCCAACACATGTAGAAAAAAAAAATGCATTTTCTGGTGATGAAGTTTAACGCATGCGCATTTTGTTGAGAACTTTATTTAAACGGAGACAAAACTATTGGTTTGCTGTTTTGTTTTACTTCGGATACACGCTGTTAAAAGGTTAGTTATGTGGCTTTTGTAATTAAACAGTATTTCTGTTAGTTATATATTTTTAAGTACATCTTTTTTTTTAAAGTTGTTTTAGGTCGTAGTAATAAGTAATTGCCAAATGAATAAGGCTTCGGGTTTTTTCCCCATGCTAACAATGTTCGGCTTAACATGTTTTCAAGATTCTGTTTATATTCTTTTAAAAATTTTGCTGCAAATTAAATCCAGAGAAATGTAATTTTCAGCACACGATTCTTTGAAATGAAATAAATAAATATACTTTCTAAAAAAGTAAACGCAAAATATAGTTTTCTATTTCACAGTATCTATATTATTAATTTTATAAATCAACTTCATGAAAGCAAAATTGTTTAATTCATACCGAGTATTCATTCAAATCCGGACCCAACGACCAATTTGTAAATCTTTATTAATAGGCACAAATATTGTTTTGAAATTTTCATAAAATTTTGCATGCTTGAATTAATCCAAAATGTGATTTTCCCTTTATCGCCAAATTTCTCGCCCATTTGGCGGAGGCCGTATACGGGAGCTGAGCCTTGAGGGGAGCTGTCTTTAATGAAAAAAATATAAATACATAAAGTTTCAGAGTTGTAACTAAAAGTAGAATGCATAGAGTATTTGAAATTTTAAAGAGCATCACAAAATTTCATTTTGAGGAAAAGCTAAAAATACATTTAAATGTACATTTACAGACCAAAAACATAATTGGAATAACTTAAATTTGTTAAATATTCATTTTTATCAAAAGAATTGTTTATTTTATGAAATATATACATCTATAAATTTAAAATATTTTTGTAAGAGTTCTCAAAGAATATAAAGGAAATACTATTGGTGAAACCAAGCCAACTCCTTTTTTTCATTAAAAAAAGTTCAAATAAAAATTAGACTTTCTTAATAGCATTTCATTAGCCACAAATATTAATTTATATTCATATAACATTTTTAAACTATATATGCAGCCATAAACAAGTATAATAAAAATTTTGAAGCAAATCAAAATTCACCTGTTTCATGAATTATGAGCTCATGTTTTTCTTCTTATTTGAAATGTACTGATTTCATATTCATTGTTATTATATGATAACAATATGATACATGCTTATAAGATACAATTTATTTTATATAATGAACTTTTTTTTCTCAGTTATAATAAAGCAGCAATCAAATTTTGATATATTTTCTTCGTGGAGGCAAGAAGGCATCTACAACTATGTTGTTCAATTCAAGGGTGTTTTTTTTATGTAAGTTCCCTTTCACCAGTAAATACAGAACGAAATTCTTTACCATATTTTGCACATAATAGACACATTTTTGATGGAAATAAAAACTTGCTTGAAGGATTTGAAAAAATTTTCCCTGACATTCATGACAAAGAATATTCTTCAAAAAAGAATACTAAAGTGATTGCACAAAACAATGTAACTATTATATACAATTTTACGATGATGAATTTCACTATTTCAGGTTTATTACAGTTGGTAGAAGCTTCCAAAATGTCATTAGAATTGCTTGGTTATGAATCAAAGGATTTCTTTGTCCATCAGATCTTAACATTTTCAGACTTTGTCTGCTTTTATTGGACGTCCTTTAGGCTTTCGTTGATGAAAACTGATAAAAAATGTTTACAACAAAATTTAGAAAGAAAAAAAAGGTAATTAAAAGTAATTTTCAATTTTAACCCTAAATAAAACAGTTTTTGTATTTAATTTCAAAGGAACTGAAACGAGCCATTCGAATATGAAATGCATGACGAATGAATGAACAAACCAAAACAAACAACAAAAGAAAGAAAAGGTAGAAGTTTTTAACATCTGTCAAAGCAAAAACAACACCTTAAAATCAGAATCACACATAATGCTAACTAGCAGTGTTTAAAGGAATTGAAACTGTTTTTACTGCAGCTGTCCAAATGGAAACAAGTGGGTGTGACATCCTAATAACAATAAAAAAATGCTTATATTGAGCAAACGAATTAATATATCATAATAATTTTTTTCCAAACGATAGCTTACAGTTTAAATATACATCAAATATCAAAATAAAGATATTGCAAATTTCATCGATTTTTTATACCTGAAAGGATATGTTTTAAATAATTTTTTTTTTAGTGTTTGATACATTTAAAACTAAACATTGTTAATTCATCTATTTTTTTCGGATTCATTTTGAAGTACTTTTGAATTAAAATAAAACAAAGGAATTAAAAATTCATAACCAATTTTTGTTACCCAAACTGGTGTAGAAAATTCTCGCATTTGCTTAAAAATTTAAAACAAACTCCCTCTAACTGTCAAACATTTGACATCAATCAAAGGATAAGAAAGGAGTATTAGGATTATCTTTGTCAAAGCCTTCAAGTTGATTTCTTTCGACCCTGCTATTTCATGATAACATGCATTTATAATGAATACATTATTAACCCAATTAATAAGCTTTAAAACAAACATGTTTTAATTTATATCTTTTCAATGCAGAGCTAATTTGTAAAACTTTACCACATAACTTAGATTGAAGATTGGCTCACCTATCATTTTGCTTCGAAATTTGAATGCACCAAAATTATGTAATGGCACACGATTAGTCATTAAAAAAATCATGAGAAATATTCTTGAGGCTACTATTTTGAATGGCAAATTTCAAGATGAAGTTGTACTTTTACCACGGATCCCAATGATTCCTTCAGGCTCACCTATTCCATTCAAACGTTTGCAATTTCCAATTCGCTTGGCATTTGCTATGACTATTAATAAGTCACAAGGTCAAACGATGACAATTTGTGGCTTAGATTTAGAAAATCCTTGCTTTTCACACGGCCAATTATATTTTGCATGTTCGAGGGTTGGAAAACCATCGAATTTTATTTATACCCCACAAGGATTAATCAAAAATATCGTGCATGAAATGACATTACGATAAATTTATTTTTTATAGATTTAAAAAAAAATACCTTTTAGTAACAATAGATCAAATTTTATCTTTTTTTACCCTTTAATTAAAACAAGTTTAAGTTTCTATTCAACAAAGTTGAATAGAAACAGTTAAGTTTCAGTTCAGTTTAAGTTTCAATATTGAACTTAGCTCATAGTATACGCATACTCACAAGCAATCGATAGGTTTAAATGTGGGAACTGTACACCTGAGAACGTCAGTTATTGTAATAACATTTTTATGCAATTTTTCATCAAAACGAACCAGATTGTTATAACTTATTCAAGAAGGTTTGAAATTTTCGGACAACGTCTGTCGGGTCCGCTAGTATATATATATAATTATTTTTATTTTAGAACTAAATTTTGAGGTCCATTAATTTATGAGGCACGAGGCAAGTGCCTGTTTGGAAATCTGCCTCTGTAACTAGGCTAATAAGCCTTTTTTTATTGACTTTTGTAACTCTTTCTCCTAATTCCAGAACCATTATACTGTTATCTTGTCAGAAATTTGTCATTGTTTATAGTAGGTAAACTTACTTTAGATTTTTGTAAGAAATGTTTATTTGTGACTTATGAAATAAATATTATAGATCAATGAAATACACAGCATTCTGTTTCAAGTTTTCCAATGATACATATCTTATAAGTCTACTGCAATTTGTATACTTTTTTAAAAGCAATTAGATTATAAAAGCACAAACTGAGTGGTATTGTCATGCATTCAGAATCAAATAATATAAACTCTCTAGGTTTTATTTATTTAAGTGAACTTGGAACAACGTAAAATCGGAATGTAACATCTGAAAATTTTAAAAAATAAAGGTAGAAATTTCATCTGTGACAAAAGATGTACTAAAAGATAGGATTCAAAATAAGAAGCTTTAAATATAGTGATACGCTGATGCAGATAATTATTATTTCTAACACAGCAGTTCTTATTAAGTGAGTTCATTGAAAATAATACTTTTTCCCCAAATAGACCAAAACTTTGATTTAAGACTGTTTCTCCAATTTTTTTAAATTAGTTTAAAAAACTAAGAACTTTATTACCAGTAAAAAAAATGTCCGATTTTTTAAAAAAAGGAAAGTATACTGAACAAAAGTACTATAAAATCACATCAAAAAGAAATAAAAAGTAATTTATATATTTTGCAACAGCAAATGATGAAATTCATAGAAAAAAGGCTGTTTTTATGTATAAATGAAAAGGAGTTCTTTTATTCAAAAGGACTTATAGTTAAAAAAAACCCCAAATAAACCAAGATTTTTTAAAGTCAGTAGTACAATATTAACTAGAATGAAAAAACACTTTCCATTGAGAAATTTTTTTGTTTACTGAGTACAAAAAAAAGCAATTACTGTAATCATGACTAATTCACAATATGCAAGAATTAATATAAATAAAAAATAAAAGAATATGGTTTTACTCAGAGTCCATGATTTTCAATTAGAAAATTCATGAACCTGATCATAATGATAGACTAAACCACAAACATATTTATTAAAAAATAACATAAAAATACAGAACAACCCCCACCTCTAAACTAACTGCTGTTTTATAAAAGAAAATATAATCATATACATATTTAAATATTTTTCCGTAACCTCAGAAAAGTGAGGAAAAATTTCACTGAAGACTTTACCAGTGTAACAAAAATGCCTTTGAAACATTAATGATAATAACAAAAAGAAAAACAAATGCAAACTTACAATAAGAGCTAAATGTTCAATTACTTGTAAACTAGTATCCTCAACAAAGAAAAAAAATCCTTTAAGGTGCATCATGTCTTTCAAACAGAGAAATTAAGAAATATTTAAAATAAAATTACAGTTAAAATAAATCATAGGAAAAATTTACCTTCATCTTCAAAATAAACTGCATTTTCTTTTTCACTCTCAGAATGAAGTTTATACTTTACCTCAGAAATATTTGAAACACTGAAAAATAGAATCAATATTCACTTTACGGATATCATAAACCTAACCAATAACAGCATTTTAAGTAAGCAATTACCAATAAATCTTTGAAATTCAATACAAAGTCCACAATTCAATACAAACTATAGCTCTTAGAAAAGCACTTAGGCTGCCTAAATGGACCTTAAATATTGTTGTAACGAAAATTGTGAGTCTGAAAATGGCATCAGAAAAAACTAAAAGATTAGATGAGCAATTCTTTTTCAGGTAACTCACTAATGGCACTATTTCACCGATTTCTAGAATTGGAACTATAACTATAATTCAAATACTAGAATCAAATGAGTTTAAAAAAAGATGAAATGGTAATTGAAAATTATTTTCGAAACCTGATTACTGCTACAAATCATATAATTGCTCCACCTGATCCCACTCAAAACAATTTTTGTGAAATTCATTTTTCAGGCTGTAATTATCAAAATAAAACTCTTCCTAGTTATCTGATAAAGAATCTCTTTGAAAAAAAAAACTGTATGTAAACAATTTCAAAATTATTATATTATTACTATGGACACATCCAAATCTCAATCTTTCACTTTTCAAACCATATGTTTACCACAGTAGAGTCTATTTTTAGTTCTTGCACCATTAAACTTAAACCAACCAACTTGAATCTTTCCCTTCTATTGCAGGTATCTCTTGTAACCAATCCTTTGTCCACAGTTTTCCCTCCATCACTTACACTTTTACAGCAGAAACCTTGGTACTTTGTTAAGCTCTGGATGAACTTTAGGTTACAGGAAAAATTCTGCTTTTGTTGACAGACAGTTATTCAGCTTTTGAAAGTTTAAAATGCCTTATAATCAAATATTAAAAAGTCATTCATAGATTAACTTGAAAAATTCAAGCATATGGAAAATTAAATAAAAAAATGCGTTTAGTGTAACCTCCTAAATATTCACAAATTCACTGGTATGAAAACTACAACATACTTGCAAAAATGGTCATGGAGTCGCACCCATTTCTGGAGTGGATTACTTAAGAAGATTTAATTTCTCATCCTCAGGAAACCTCAATTATAAAAACAAATCACATTTTTTAAAATAGCAAATATCAAGAATTTACTGGCAATATTCCCACCTTGTTCTCCTTTCAACCATGGCAAAAAATAGAAGAGATTTTTAAGTTGGATGATTATAACTCCAGGTCTATTGAATGTAATTGGTCTACACAATTACTCTCACACAATTAGTTGTAATCTTGAAAACACCATTAACATATCATCTTATTTTGTTCAAAATATGTAAATCCAAGGTCAAATCTTTTTGCACAACTAAATATTGACCTTCATTCTTATTCTCCATTCAAAATGGTTATTCAAACAGCTATTTCCAATAAGTAATATCTCCACCAATTGAATGAACTTTTTGACATTAGAGATGAAGGTCCTTGCTGACAAAAATCTCATTCTCAGCCCATTTCAATCAATCTGTCAATTTAATAAATAGTACTTAAAATTAAGTGCTTATAATAAATAGTAACTAAATGAATTAAAATAAATGGCACTCAGATAATTATAAAATATGACAAAATAACACTAACTATAAATAAACAAAGTTGATTATATTGTTTCTCATTTTATGCAAATGATATTCATTTCCCAAAATTTCATCAACGATTTTATAAGAATTAAATAAGTTCCTACATTAAATTTAAAAAATTAAAATAAACAATAGGTATAAAAATAGTGTTTTCACTTACTTCCAGAAGACGTCATCCATAGTAGTTATAGTTATTCCGAAAGAAGTAACTCCAAGTTCAGTTTTACAATTTTCCAACTCTTCAAACATGTCTCCAAATTCACTACTTGTATTCGTTGACAAATTGATTGATATATCCTTTTCAAGTTCATTTCCAAGAGTAACTTTTGGAATGTATTTCTTAATAAGAGATAATAAAGCCATCAAATCAAAATTATCATCTTTCACAACATGCAAGTGATATCCAGTACCTAATAAAGTACAAAAAGAATACTAAATTAATTATCAGGTTAAAAAATTAATCAAAAATATTTATCGATTTCCTTATTGTTTTAAAACCATCATAATCTGAGAGCAAATGATTTCTACTACACAGCCCAGCAGGAAGTCAAATAAGACCAAAAATGAATGAAAATAATAAACATCTGATATGCTAAAATGTTTTTTCCTACATGCATAATCTTAGAGTTATAATCTAAAAAGAAAAATTCAGCATTTTCAATTATGTCCAAAAATTAAGAAACATTTCCCTCTATTGAGCAATGCTTTGCAGAAAAAAAGATAGCAAACTAAAGTTTAAGAAAATGAAGAGAGAGAGAAAGAATATTTCAGTGTACATCACAAATAATAATTATTAATAGGTTCATTATTATTTTTTAAATTAGTTAACACTGTTAATATAATTTGTCCTTTAAGTAAGCCCATTTCATATGCATAATTTAAATATACAGATTAAAATTATTTCACAAAACTAAAATATTCTTTAAAACATTTTAAATTAATATATATAAAATTAAAAACTAAAACACACACAAAAATATATATTAGATATTATATATATGTGAGAAACATTTTGCATATTTGTATATGAATGTGATAATTTTTTTTTCACATCACATACATAAGAACTTTTAAGAGAAATGAGAATTTTTTTTAATTTAAAGATACAAGAATTTCTATTAATCAATCACAAAAATCTTTAGTTAACAAATCTAATTACTATAACTTTCCCCTTCTGAAATAAAACACTCATGCCTATATTTAATTAAAAATTTCATTTTCTTAAAACTTAACCAGAGCTATTTGCTTTACAAGCAGGAAGTTTTAATAATAGCAATAACTTAAACTACATGAAAATTTTTTAGAAATTTTTTTAAATAATCTCTCAGCCATTTAAAATGATATATGAAGGTTTAAAATAAAAGAGAGGATTTAAATGACCACAACTTATTCAAAAGATTTTTGCTTCTCTAATTAACTTACATTTAACATATAATTTAATAGATACACAGAGAAAAAATATATTTAATATCACAACCACTGCATCCAAAAAAGATAACACTTTATAATTTTCATGTATGCAAATGGTTATTTAAAGCTTTTAATCAAAATAAGTTTAGTAAATAGCTTTAAAAGTAATTAACAGATTAATTAAAAGAATGTTTGTGATTTTTAGTTCATATTCCACTTTTTTTTTAACTAAAAACTTTTTGATAATAAGAATGCAAACACATTTATTATCAAATATATCATATCATATATAACATATTTATTATAATATTATATATATCTTTATGTACAAAATTCAGTGCGAATGTATTTCATTGAACTCCTCCTAAATGGCTAGACTGATTTTGATGAAATTTTTTGTGTGT
>JAOUZG010038718.1:0-10750 GCA_026289955.1 Argiope argentata | reverse complement strand
ATATATATATATATATATAAATTCAAGTCAATTCCTACTTAAGTCGACAAAGAAAAAAATTCATTTTAATTACTTTTTATTAAATAATTACAATTCACATCAATTATTTGTCAAAAATTTATACCTGGACAAAAAAATCACGTTCATTTCCGTTGAAAATAAATCAGAGTACACTGAATCGACGTTGAATTTTCAATACCAGTTGAGGATTCAACAACAATTGCATGAAGCAACGCAAATGCATGAATTTTCTACGTGAGTTGGGGTAACAGTACAGATAAGAAATTTTTAATATTCTTTATTCTGCATTTTTTATTTCGAAAGCACTTCAAAATGAATTCGAAAAATCGATTAAGTTAACAATGCTTGGTTTAAATGCATCGAACATTAAGAAAACAAATAGAATCGTTTGAAATAATCGGACGAAATCATGATAAGCCTAACCTCATTAGCGTGGGGGAAAAAACAGACTGATTTCGTTACTTATTTGGAGGCGGGGAAATGGAGATATTTGGTGAGGAAGTTTGTTTATTACTTAATTTAATCTTAATTCATTAATAAAAAAAATAATGAATTAATATTTGATAAAACTGCATTAACATAAAATGTCATCCGCTACAAGTTTTAAAAAATTTACTTGAACTTAAATGGAATATAAAAAGTGTTTTATTAACGATTGAAAATTTGAACAAAATTTTATATAATATACATATAGATACAAATATTATAGGGAGAGTGTGAAATAATAGTAGGGATTGAAAAAATAGTAGGAATTTTACATACACTGGAAATTAAAAAATAAAAAAGCAATATTTGAATTTGACTCTATTTGCAATGAAATGTTGGCAACCTTATTAAAAAAGCCATTTCACAGCGGATAGTTTAGGGTTAGTAAAAACGGAGCATTACACGACAGAAAAACCTGTATTCATTGTTGAATAATATTTCAAAAATAATAAAAATTTGGCGACCTCATTTCGAAAATTTACGTTGGCTCCCTAGATCGTGTGATTTAATACTAATGGATTTTTTAATGGTGTTATTTGAGTCAAAGATCTATGCCATGGGCATTTAACGCTTCATCAAAGAAATTCATCCAAATTTACGCAAAAAGGTTCATGAAAAATTTCGATAAAAGATTGCGTATGTGCCAGCAAAGTCGCAGAGGCCATTTGTTCTACATATTATTCTGTAAGTAATTATACCCAGTGTACTTTGTAATTCAATAAAAATATCACAATATAAAGGAAAAAGCTTTATTTTTCATTTAATTCAAATTTTGCGTTAACACGTTGTCCTATCATGAAATGTTCCCTTTTTATTAACCCTAAACTACGAGCGGTCAAATGGGTTTTTTTATTCGGTTGCGGAAGCTTTACTGTACGAATGGTGGCAAATTCAAATCTTGTGTTAATTTTGGGACACCATTTATTCCTACATACTCTTATCATGGCCCAATTTGCACATTTCTAAATGGTTAAGCATTGTCCAAATGGAAAAAAAAATGCTTTAATGGTGGGAAGAATTAAAAATTATATCATTTGAGTCCATAAATGTATTACTAAGAAAGTTACAAAAATTAGCTATATAATAAGTTCCTTGATCCTATCAATTATATTTAATAAAACATTTTTGACACTATAACTTTAAAAACAAATAAGCAAACAAAAATTCCAATCTTCTAGAACCGATTTATGAGAAATTGAAAATCTATATTTTAGATAAATTTTACAGATATTTTTAGGGCATAGAGAGGGTGTTTTAGGGATTATTTGAAAGTTGAAATTATACACTATTATACTACTTTTTCAAATTGCTCATTAAAATAAATTTATATATGATCTTTTTATGTGGCTGATTGCATATTAAAATAAATTTATATATTTGAATGAGATAAACAGCTGCAACATGATCACATTTCATCATAAAATGATGCGGTTCTTTTTATCCTATAGTATTTTATTTTAGAACATTGATATTTTTTAAAAAAAATAAATATGATTAATAGGAACGAAGGACGGAATAACAAGTCATAACTTTTTCAGAAATACATTTATTGACCAAAACAATGCAAAACCAAATTCTTTCTGCCATTTTAAGCGTTTTTTTTTTAACTGGAACTATATGCCTATATATATTATAATTAAACCATGTATATGTATATTTCGAAAGAAAAAAAAGCAAGTTGATATGTTTGTGTTTTAAAATGTCATCTCTATAATTGAGGACAATTTCATACATCTACGAATTACCAGTAATCAAGATATACAACAGGGTTTGGATATTCTGGTTGGTAGCTTCCTTAGATTGCGAGTTCGAACACCGCCGTTAAATCTACCGTGGCCAAAAAAAGTAGCTTTGCAAAAGGGGTTGGTGACGTGTGTGAGCTAGAAGTCAGACTTCTGTCCACGAGTGCTCAGTGGTCCATACCCTCGTAAATTACTGCGCTCCTCCTTCCGATGTAAAGCGGAACACTACATCATTAACAACAATATATACAGCACAATACTGAAAAGCACGATTTTTTTTCTGTTAACAGAGGTGGTATTTTAATACTCCCCAAATTAAGAAAAACAATAAATTAAATTGCGAAATATCGTATAAATTTAGTGTATTCTTTACAAATTTAAGCATACTGTAGTCTATTTTTATATATTATACTATAGTCTATATTTCGAAAAATTCCGAGATTTTAAAGTTTTGTTTTTTAATTTAACCTGACATCAATAATTATAAAAAAAGTATACCATGATTTATTTTTAAATCTTCAAAGCGAACGTAAATAATGTTCAAAACTACTGATAAACACAAAACCGATATAATTCCTACTGAAATAAAAACAACGATAAATCACACCTGCAGCTTCACAAACGAAATAATTTTCGTCTGCTACAAAATATGTAAAAACAGGAAGTACAAAATAAGAAGATATATAGTGTTTTAACTTTGTGAATAGCCACAAAATAAGTTAAAATTTTTCAGACTATTTATTCCTATTTAATTTAAAATAGGTTCACATTTTTCGAATTAATATTAAATCCTTGAATTTAAGCCAAAAAATTTAAAGAAAACTGATGATTAAGAAAATGATATACTTATCCGAAGGGAAATATGTGATCGTTCTTCTTGGACAGCTATTATTAACGTGAAAAATTCCGAGTTTGGACTAAATCCAATAAATCTACTTAAAATGAGTAAGAAAAAAATTGGTATAAAAAAAGAGCTAATCTGCTCAAAAATGCTGCCAAAAAATTAAAATTACACACAATATGAAGTTATTTTCTCCCGAGATTTAAAAGAAAAAAAAAAGAAAAGAAAAAAATATTACGTGTCCATTACTCCGCCTACAGAATATATTAGTTGAAAAATCTCATAAAGCCTTCTCATTTACGATAGTGCAATTTCGCATTTCGAACTTATATTTCTCAGAACTAAATTATTCCCTTAAATATTTTTTCTTTCTTTCAGTGTGCTTCCTTATAAAGTCTTCTCCCAACTTTAATACTTCTTTCTTTCTGTCTTTACAATGCTACACCCACACAATGATAGGAAAATTTTTTTGCACGCGATAATTTGAGGCGTTATAAATCAGATTTTTACGACAGAGGTTTCATCGTCGCGTGGGTACTCGCGTGACCTAGGCCTGACCTATGTAGGGCAAAGCTCAAATCTACAGAAAGGCTTATGTTTCGATATTTTAATCTTGAACAACTACCCTTTCCTGTGTATACATATTTTTTATAGATTAATCGCAACATATTTTGAAAGGAAAATGAAAGGTACTTTATTTGTAAAAATACCGAACAATGAATAAGTACAATTTTAAACCAATGAATAAATACAATAGGGATGTGAAAATAAATGACAACATTGTTGCCACCCATTTTTTTATACAATATAATTTTACTTTTTGTTGCCAGGGGCATATTTTATATATATATATATATATATATATATATATATATATATAACTCTTAATTTAAATCCAAATTAATTTCCAAAGCTTTGTCTTAATTTAGCCTATAGTAACACCATTTTAAAATATTCTCTTATTTCCTGATCCACTCCACTTGTTATAGTTAATTAATTCAACAGAAGGTATGTAAAATTGCTGAATTAGCTAAAATCCGGCTGTTTTCCCACACTCCGAGTGAAGGGATAGAAATTGCCCAGCTTAGCACATTCCATTAAAAGATCCCTATAATTTCCTTGCACGAGCTGTACATGTGATAGACATGTTCAAAGACCCCTATTAAAATATAATATATATTCAGAGGGATAAAGGTTTAATTAGCTTTTCATCATTCCGTTTTGTGTCGTTCTGTATTGTGTCGTCGCTTTTGCTTGTGCATAATGTCTGCTTCCCATGGTGGAATAAAACGAACTAAAAAATTCAAAGTGTCTTCTATGTCTTCGAAACCACCTTCTGCTTTCAACAAATAATAAGAATATATTACGTTAATATATAATGATATTTTTAAATCTAATTTAAATTTAAATGTCTTTTTATCTTAATAAAGCCAATATTAATTTCGTTCCAGAATGTTAGACTAGAATTTCCTGATTCAATTCTCACTTCTTATATAATTGTTTTTAACACTCGTTGTATAAAAAAAACCTGCTGTCTTTAGCATTTCCTCAGATTTCGAGTAAAGGAATAATAATCCCTAACGCTCACAACATCCTTTCAAAGATACCCAAGATTCGCTTTCCTAAGTTTATACGTGTCAAAAAAATCCCTATCAGAATCTCAGTAAAATCACTGAAGAGAAAAAATATTATCACTTATCTCTTAATTGTGATAAGAAAAGTAGACTCTTCCATATATAAATCATGCCTTCCGAGTTGAAACAAAAGGAAGTCAAAATTTTAAAAGTTTCTTCTTTTTTTCGGCCAAACAATTGTTAACATATTTTTTATACAGTAATTTTTGTAGATGCATGGCCAAAAAGAAGAAACTGCAACATATTTTTATAAATAACAGCAACAAAAAAAATTTCACTTAAGTTTTTAAAAATCCAAATTCATCAAATGTTTGAAAATATCTCCAAATGAATGAAAAAACAAAATATTTCATTAAAAAATACATTTTTAATTTACAAAAAGCAGTTTTTCTGAGTTGCAGCAACACAACTTCTCTAGCACGAAATGCAATCTTGATTGAAGTAATTTTTAGCAGAATATATTTACATTTTCAAATTATTTTTTTAAAAAAAGAATCATTTATGTGCGCGACAAAAATAATGAAACAGTTTAAATGACTTTTAATTTTCTTTTCTCCGCTTCTTAGATTCATTCGTATAGATTAATACTTTATTACATTACATTATAAAAGTCTAATACAAAAAAATAATATTCTGAAATAACCATAGCTATATTGTTTTGATTTACAAGTTATATGAAATCAGAATTTTTAAAAAAAATCAAATTATTCTTTATTTTTATTAATTCCAATAATAAAAATTCTAATTCATAAATAATTCTGGTAATCGGATGAGAAAATTTATAAACGAAACACAGTTGTGATGTTTAAATGTAAAATAGCAAACGATTTGAATCAGGAATAACAATTTATAAAAATAAGCAAATCTAATCTTAATTAAAAAAATATTATGCTCTGAAAATTTATCTAACGAAATTAATCAAAGAGAAAAAGAACACAAATTTTTTTTAATAAAAAATAAGCTGAAATAATGTCATTTCTTTAAACTTGTGAGGGTGAAGTTATATTTCAAATTAGTTTCATTTAAATGCAAATAGCAGTTATCTAATGAAACCGTAGGCTTCATGAAAATAAATTCCGTTGACAAATTTTTAAATTCGCAAAGAAAGGAATAATTTCAAAACATTTATTCTTCAAAAAATATCAAAGGAAATATCAAAAAAATATCTATTTCCTTGATTAAATCTTTATTCTAATATGAAAGAACAATACTTTCGCAAATATTTTTCTACAAGATTTCATTTGATTACTTGTAAACATATATGAAATTTCGAAAGAACTAAATAAGTTTATAAAATTTATCCTTCATTGCAATATATCAAAGGAAAAGTTTCTCTTTCCTTGATTCAATCTATATTTCAGTATGTGATATATATTTTTGTTTCGTAAACATATTGCAACATATGCTTATTTGTACTTTTTATCAACAATAGTAAGTAGTAAACTTCAAAATATTTCAAAAATTCCTCATGAACATTTTAAATTAATTTTTATAATTTCTTTCTTTATATAATAATTTCTTATTAATTATTACGTATATTTTCATAACACAGGACAAAACAAATTGTTGGCTTTGAATACAAATAAGATACAAACAATTGTTGATTAGCTGATTACAAACAAATATACAAAAAATCCACCTCAAAACTAAAATTAAATTAGGAATATTTCGATAAACATTATGTTTTTTTCTTAATAAATATATAATAAAGCAATAATTTTATCAAGAAAGGGAAGAATATTTAATTAATAAACAAGTATTATTACGAGAAATATTTTTAAATAGAAATATTGTTTATCAGCAACATCAAGCAAAAAAATTCCTTGAGTAGATACAACAGCACTAATCTAGATAAATATAAGGATTAAATACTGTATCTAAATTTAATCGTACTAAATTCTATACGTAAATTTACATTACGAAAAGTTTGAATTTTTTTTAAGTTCAAGAAAAAATTAATTATTTACAAAAACATAACCGCATACGATATTAAATGAATAGACTAAGTTTAAATATTGAAGTTGAAAATATTTTAAGAATTTAATTTGCTATATCAACCAACAACATTGTTTGACTACTAAGTTATACGATGTCTAGACATGTATTGGGCGTATGAGTTTTATTCATTTTTCTATTTAAATATCTAATTTCCCTTTTACAAAGGAAAATATTTTTCTTCTCAAATAATTTCTACTAATAATAAAGGATAATGTGAGTTTGTGTGTTAGTATGTAACATGACAAATTGTTTGAATTACAGTTATGATACTAAATGTCATGGATATATTTTAGAAGGTGAGAATGTGTACTAGAGAGCGATTTTTTGACTCCAAATTTTAATCTAATTAGTAAAAATGCAAAAGTTTTCTTTTTCCCACGATAAATTCCAAAATATTATTGCACAAAATCAATTTTACTTTATTTTAAAGTTTAAAATTTTGAAAATTATGTCAATTTAATTAATTTATGATTTTCTTAAATCTTCATATTTTAAATTTTTTTTTGGTATAAATTTTACTAAGAAATCCAATTCCGGCAATGAAATAGAAACAGTTTTCACTGCTTCATCAAATGTTTGATTATATAATTTTCTGTAGCTATTTGAAGTTCAGAAAGATTATCTCCAAATTATTTTCTCAATTTTGTATGAAGAAAAAATATCTCAAGATATATGATTAGCTAGAATTTTAACATGAATTTTACTATGACACTTATAAGAAACAATTAGGATTAAAAATGATTAAACTATAAGAAAAAATCATGCATTTTACAAAAAATTATTTTATGTCTTTCAGATTACCCAATTTCTTTAAGAGTAACCTCAAATAATTTAATAAAATAATAAATTCTCTTAAAGAAATCAAACGATTTTTTGAATTCAAATTTTAATTTAATTACTAAAAAAGCAAAAGTTTTCTTTTTTTCAACGATAAATTCCTAAATACTACTGCCCGAAATAAATTTTACTTTATTTTAAAGTTTAAAATTTTTAAAATTATGTCAATTTAATTAACTTATGTTTTTCTTAAATCTTCACAATTTTTTAAAAATATTTTTTGTATCAATTTTAATAAGAAATCCAATTACGGCAAAGAAATAAACAATTTTCATTGTTTTGTGAAATGTTAGATTAAATGATTTTCTTTCACAATTTGTACTTCAGAAATTTTTTGTTCAGAATATTTTGAACAACAATTTGTAGAAATATTCTAAATATATTTCAAAAAAATATTCTGAACTACAATTTGTAGCTCAGAATATTTTTTGTATAAATTTTAATAAGAAATCCAATATCGGAAATGAAATAGAAACAGTTTTCATAGTTTCGTCAAATGTTTGATTACATGATTTTCTTTAACTATTTGAAGTTCAGAAAGATTATCTCCAAATTATGTTCTTAGAAGAAATGAAATGAAGAAAATGTGCATGAAGAAAAAAAAATTCTCAAGATATATCCCAAGATATATGACTAGCTAGAATTTTTACATGAATTTTATTACGACACATATAAGAAACGATTTGGATTAAAAATGATCAAACTATAAGAAAAAAATCATGCAATTTACAACAAATAATTTTATGTCTTTCAGATTACCCAATTTCTTTAAGAGTAACCTCAAATAATTTAATAAAATGATAAACTCTCTAAAAGTAAATTCGATAAAAAGTATACAAAAGAACTGATGCCAAATTACTAGTAATAATAACACGATTAAAAATTCTACATAACAAAATTGTTACATTTTCTCCCTTTTCATATTTGCTTTCAGCATCGTATGATTGGCTGAGCCTCCAATGTTTTAATCCAACGAAATTAAACCATCTGCTTCGAACCCACCAGGCGGTGCGTAACGAAGACAGGTGTTGCTTCCGAAAAGGCTTGATATCGAACGCTTACTTCGCTTGCACGCGCTGAATCGTCAAGATCCATAATTATTCAACGTCCATGGCAATGAGACTAACGAGGAGCGGCAAGGTGCATACGCTCGCCAAAAAGGGTGTTTCGAATATTCGAAGCACGTAGAACGGGAGAGAAGGGGGTGCACGGCAGAAGGATTCCAGCCTTGCAGAGAATCGTGTGGTAATTAAAAATGAAAATTGGATATTGCCGAAAGAGTACCGTTCCATAAATAAGGAAAGGTGATTAGGATTTCAGCAAAAGAATAGAGGTCTAAGTTCGTTATGGCACAGGTTATGTAGGAAGGGGAGGTCTCAATAATAGCATAATAAGGTTTGATCAGCACGTAGTTTGTTTGTCTGTTTTACAAGAAAGGAAGCATTGTAAATTAAAAGGAAGCTCGCTTCTTAAGATGCTATTTGAATTTTGGGTGATGGTTTCATTAGTGTTTGACATAATAATAAGATTGGACGAGTTAAAAACAACTATATCGACAAAAGAAAGGCACCACCATACAGTAATTATCGTTTTCAGTATCAGCTGTAGTAGTTTGATTCGAATTAGCAGTTCAAAAAATTATTATGTATTTTTACATTATTCAATACTGTCTATCCGAAAATTCATAAATGAAACTTCTCTGAGAGAATAAATATATTAGGTCGGGAAAAAAGAAATCCATTATTATTTTACAGCCATTTACCGAGAAAAAAATGGATTGCTTTCCATATAGAATTTTTGAAAATAACGGAAAAAGAAATCCATTATTTTCTAGGTAGATGGCTTTAAAAATAATGATGGATTTCTTTTTCCCCATCCTAATATATATCTTTAAACATCACATTATTCTTAGTAGTGGCAAATTTCTAACTAAAAATTCTAGGCAGCTTCCTAGGGTCGATAAATTGAGAGGGGACAGTAAGCAGGTAGATAAAAACGTTTGTTACCTAAATAGGTTTGCAAAAAGGATATAAATTCTATAAATAACAAAATATCAGAATAATATTAACTCCTTTCTAAGTATAATTGGCCAATTTCTATCATATTTCATTATATTCAATTAGCCAATAAAATATTTTAAAAACTAAACCCATTCTTTGGTAATATTGTGTATAAGCACAATCAAGGCAGTGTGGTGTCAACAGATAAACACAAATAAATAAATATAAATAAATAATTAAAAAATATTAATTTAAAATATGTTAAAAATGTAATACAAATATAACGCCATCAATAAATATTTAAAATTAACATTTAATAGATTAGAAATGATTAAAAGCTTTATAATAGAAAGTAATCAACAAAACGTTAATAACTTTAAAAAAAATATAATTACAGGAAATTTAACTCAAATCGTAATCAGTAGTAAATGTAATGAATCACATAGAACTAGATAATCCATTATTTCACTTTTTATATCCTATAAATCATTTATTTAACTTTTGAAGCAAAAATAAATCTAAAGAATCCACTAATTTAATGTCTCTCAATTTTTTTTATCTACAAGAAAACAAAAATATTGAATATACGCTTCTTTTTAAACGAATAAAAAATTAACTATGATTAAGGATATAAAAATATAAATTCAATAAGAGTTAACAAATAGTTATTAAATATGTCATAAGAACAATCGAATCAGAAAACCGATGAAATGATGCAGCTCAAAAGAAAGATATTGCTTCGATCTTAAGATATGAAACAAAAGCAGAAGCAGAAAATAAAAGAGGTATTTTTAATTTTCAGATCAACACAAAAAGATGAAGGTAGTAGAAAGCATTTGTCAACCAGCCTAATCTTTATCCTAGCACAACAGACGAAATGAGATGACATGAAAGATACAGAGACTATTTTATGACAATGGTTATATATTAAAATGCAATATAGCAATCCATGAAGGCAAGATAATTCTGTCAGTTTTTATTAAGATAAATGGGATGATTGTTGGGAACAGAAAAGCGCATTCTTTTTTCAATTAAGTAATGAATCCTATTAAAAATTTCACCTCATTTTATGTCACACAATCAAAAAATTCCAATAAAACACAATGGATAATAGATTAAACAAATTAGTGAAGATATTGAAGAATGATGTAATAGAACAAGAATAAACTAGTTTTTGCAGACGATTTTTAA
>JAOUZG010038707.1:20807-43772 GCA_026289955.1 Argiope argentata | reverse complement strand
TGTGTGTGTGTGTGTGTGTGTGTGTGTGTGTGTGTGTGTGTGTGTGTAAACTAATGTAGAAATTGAAAAAAGTTGCTGTTTTTTAAAGCGAAGAAGATTTTATTCAGTTCTCATGACTGAGGACAATCTATAATTACGAACGAATTAGCGTTTGATCGTAATTTATGATCAAAAACATTTGCAAATGATGGACAAATCGCTTTGACTCTTTAAGGATTTTGCCATCTTTTCTTTAATTTAAACGGAAGTTCTATAATTCATTGGTTCAATTTAAATATCACAAATATTATTTATCATTTGAACCAAACCGATAAAGCATTCCTAAAATAGAATGCGTCAACAATTTGAATTTAGAGTAAGTAAGCGTTTCTTAAGCAAAAGATTAAGAATTACCAAATTAATTTTAAACTTTGAACGACGAAATATACGACATTCTATAAAAAATGACCTTTAGAATGCATACAAGCCTTTCAGTTAAGTTGCTTTTGTATAATATTAATTTAACACGTGCAATTTAATTTAGGTTGAGATTTAAAATAGCTTATCGGTTTAACCAATTAAGTACTTTTGGTGTATGTACATATCAATCCAAATCTTTATTTTGAGCAGCTGGATGTGCAGTTTTTTATTTAATATGAAATCTCATTAGCTTTATTAGTATTTTTTTGCAAATTTCCCTATACAACCATTTGTTTTATGTTCGGCGTGTGTATAGTTCATCGCTTGACTTTAAAAAGAGGGACTTGATGGATTTTCAAAAATAAATTCCGCAGTTATCTAGTTAAAATTACACATCAATTATTATGGAATGAAAATCAAAATTTCTATATTTAGTCTACTGGAAAGAAGTATATTCGGTAAGACAATCATTCTCTCATTTTCTAACCACACCAATAAGAAGTTATCTCGAACCCACGAATTTTAACTTTTAACGTTTTAAACTGCCGAATTGCAAAGGAATTGTCTCCTAACCAACATCTTGACCCAGTCGAATATTAAAAGTTTCTGTGGGTCCAAAATTACAGAACGCCATTGCTATTGGAAATGGTGAATAGCAAAGACTAATTCCAATAAGAGAAAGTAACTTTACAAATTATGTATATAAAACGCTTAAATGCATGATACAGAAGTCGCTCGCATTATTTACTGTCAAATGGCAACAGTTTAAGTGGTAAACAAATCATCATGCGAATTTTCAACTGCCACATTGAACATTTTTACTGCTTCATTGCTTCTCATAGGAAATTAACTGTGGTGAAAAATATCATTAGAAATGTTCTGAAGAGTGCTCGCTGTGTCACCAAAGAGTCTATTGAGTCAGAAGAAAAAGGTATTAAAAATAAAGAAGTAAGCTTCAAATAGAAAGGTTAGTTGAACTCAAAAATAAACTTAACTGACACCAGATGAGAAATGGGTAAACCTTGCCTCTGGAACTAGATTTTGGTATTTTCTAAAACTATTATCTTTCAAAAAATGTCTTTATATTAAGTCCAAAATTTATATCTTTTTTAATGATATCAGTTTCATTTCCGTGAAATTTTTTTCTTAATTTTATAACATTTTTTTAAAATTTAGTTTGACACGTAATTGATTTGATGCAATGTTCTTAAATGCTTTGATGGAATTTCAACTCATGCATAAAAACAATCTTTTACTTTCTTTAGTCAATTATTAATTCAGCCGAAGATGTCTATATGAATACATTCTACGAGAGTCATTCAACGGTCTAAAAAGTCACTAATTTAAGAAAATAATCGGTTACTAAAGGCGGCTAACTGGACAGAAATGGAGGATAAAGACATTTTTAAAAATAGCTGGGAGAAATTTCCATCTGTAACACTTCTCGCTTATGCCACCTGAAAGCATAAATGCTCCAAATTCATAAAAAATAGCCCAGCTATTGTGAATACATTCCATCACAGTAGCATGCTTTCAATGCATGTGAAGAAAAAAACGAAAATTCATGTCCCCTTAGAGTTAATAACATAGGTACGGACAGCAGCCCATTTTTCCTGAGTGTCCGAAAAATAAATCTTCGGTAAGGTGCATTCACTTTTTTTTCACGAATGCTTTCCATTATGCATATCAGCAGGAGAGATGTACACAATACAGTTGTCCGAAGCAGTCTACCAAACCCTTTTAGGAAAGGAGTCAGTTGAAAAGAGATGGAAGCCAACGATAACCAGAAAGTTCTTCTATAGGAATTCCTCGTAACTAATTTAATTTTGTTTCAAATCCAGGTTTTTGTCTAATGGCTAGATTTGGATTTGAAATTCACAAAAAATCGCAAAAGAATATGAACATGCAGAAGAAATAGAGTGTGTTCGTCTAGCAACTTTCATTATTTTTTTCATAATTTTTGTACATTTATAAAAATTGATTAGAAATCAAAGAAAACAAGCGGCAAGGATATCTTCTAAATTTTCTCATAAACTCAACAAAACAGTTTTTAATCCACTCCTCGGACATAGAATTGGGAATCTTGGATCTAAGCTACTTAATCTTGGGAATCTTGGATCTAAGCTACTTAATCTTGGGAATCTCGGATAAGACTACTTAATCTTGAGAATCTTGGATAAAGAGCTAATTACTTTCATAGAATAGAAGAAGAATATATTGAAATATAAATTTTTTGTGTAAATCTAGCATTTTTATTTCGTTTATTGTCAGAAAATTTATTTTGGATGTCACTGTTTGATCACGTGACATTAAAATTTCATACAAAATTATCGTTGCAGTCCCAATATTATGAACCAAATTTCATTGATTTAAGTAATTGAGTTTAATGAATGGGGAAGTATAGACTAACAGACAATCAACCATTAGACAGATTGGTTTAAAATTAGATAGAAGACATATTTTTGATGCCATCAAATTCCATGTACTTAATTTTTTGCATTTTGGAATGACCGAGATCACTTGTATTCTAACAGCTAATCAATCCATACAAAATTCATCGGTCACAATTTACTAACTCAAAAAGGTTCTTAAATTATAGTATTCACAAATATATATAATGTCAAAAATTGACTTTCGGATTCAGAGAGTTGTAAAATATGATTCATCCAAATCTGGAGTTCAAACTGTTTGACAGTTACAGCTTTCTTTTATGCTTAGTATGCATGAAAGTATATAACTTTGCAAATAATATAGATGCCACTAAAAAGCTTGTTTTTTAGTTTTATTAAGGTATATATATATATATTCTGAAGATAGAACTGAAAAATTTAAAATTATTTTAATACCAGTTCACCCCTTTCAATAGTCTGGGAAGTTTTAAATAATGCAGTTAATTGCTCTAGATGCTAAAGAATATTTCAGCTTTTTTTTTTTTTTTTTTCTTTTTTTTTTTTTTTTTTTTTTGAGTCCGTCAAAGGGTTTTAATAGTATACGATTCAAAAAGAGAAACAAACAAAGGCTGATTAAATGGTCATAATGTTATATAAAAATATTAATGTTGTATAAATATAGACACTATTTATGGTATTTAATGTTATAAAAAATAGACACTATCGCTTTTAGACACATAGCAATAAAAAAAATTATTACTTATTTAATATTCTGACAGTAATTTTTGTTTTAATCGAGAACTGGTCAATTTTTTTTTGATATTAGTAAAACTATGAGTTAAAAGTAATCCTAAAAATTAAGTTGTTCTTTTTTTAATTTCACTTTCTCAAATTAAAACTTCTACACAGAAATTAAAACAAAAAAAACAGTTATACAAGGCTGAATTTAAAGTATTCTTTACATATTTTTGTTTTCTTATTTGAAAAAGTGGCAATAATTTTAAATAGTATATTAAATTTATGAGCTCTCTGCATATTAAAATTAGATCCTTAAAAAAAGATCTTTCATCAGCCTATAATCACTAGATTTCATCAGCCTTTAATCAGATTT
Source organism: Argiope argentata (assembly GCA_026289955.1). NCBI lineage: Eukaryota > Metazoa > Arthropoda > Arachnida > Araneae > Araneidae > Argiope > Argiope argentata. The sequence continues at coordinate 39,872 of JAOUZG010038707.1, read as the reverse complement.
CATTCTAAAGAGCACTTTGAAAAATTAAACACTAGGTACTTCAGATTTAATTTAAAATAGCGAAAGTAATTATCAGAGGCAATCGTTAGTAAATTCGCTTCAATATAATTCGAAGAGATAAAAACACTGTTCCGATCGAACAAAACAAAGTAATTATTTTAACATTATTCATTCAGAGTACTTTTGGCCTTTTATTTTAAAAAAATCTAATTTTAAACGGATTTAAAATGTTGTTTATTTTTTAGAAGTTTTTAAATAAACGTCTTAAGTGCAAAAATCATTACATAAAACGCTATTTAACCAACAAATTAAATTTATTATTTCTCAAATGTGACTGGCTTCGAGAACTTTTAGTATTGATAACTTCCGTCGTTACCTCCCCAGTGGCGCAATTGGTTAGCGCGCTGTACTTATATAGCAGTATCTGCGAGTTATGCCGAGGTTGTGAGTTCGAGCCTCACCTGGGGAAAGTTATTTTATTGAAATTCCTTTCTTCAGTACTTCATATATCTTTCGATTTGAACTATATTTTTTAAACCATAGTTTAAATTAGACACAATATTGTAATTATCATTGAAACTTTTTTTTGTTTTCTTTTAATTTTATCATGTGAGAACATGATATTGTTTTGGGACGAGGATTTTCGTGTCAACAAAAATCCAAAGAAAAAATAAAAATCTTATTATCCGCACGAGCATCTCATCAAATCAGCTTTTAATTACGTGTTGCATTTGCATTTAAAAAAACTCTGATTTAAAAAAAATAAGTTAATGACTACAGCGAATAAAACCTTAAAAAATGTAATTTTGAGCATGTGATTATACGAAATGAAATAAATAGGAAATGCCATATTTTTTTTTACAATAAATGCGAGACAAAGTTTTTTTTTTTTTTTTTGGATCGTTTGCAATACTAAAGTGACTCATTGAATGAAACAACTAAAATGAATAAAAATATAATTTCACTTGGACGATCACGTGGTGCTTGGCCGTACAAGAAATGATGTTCTGACATGATATATTGAAATAAGCATAGCAGATTTCATTTTAATCTCTTTTCCTTGTTTCATTCTTCTTTCATTTGTTTGATTTAAAATATGGAGATATCGGCGTTCCTAATCAACACTACAGTAATCTACAATGGAGTTGCAAAATTTTTTTATTTTTGTTGTATATAAGCTCTCATTGTTTTATAGTTGCAATTGTCTGTCGATATTTGCTTCCAAGCAAAGAAATGAAATTTGGTATATTATCTTGTAAGCAAGATTGTACGTCAGTCTGAAATATTAATTTCTATCGATTATTTAAAAAAAAAAAAACTAACAAAATGCAAACTTGAATTTCATCGCTATCCTTACAATGCATAATTTTTTTATGTGCGAAATTTGAAAATAAAAATCGTGATGTTCACATTGTTTTGTTATAGATGAAGTTCTGTTACAGGGTCGATGAGCGACGGTTTAGGGACATACGAGAGAACGTCTTGTATGATATTAATGTAAAATAATTATGAAATACTAACTTTATGGTGTGAATTTACCATCCGTACTGAATCTATCGCATGAACCTTGGGGAGTTAATTTGGCGATTAATCCCTGACTTGCCGTTAGTAGTATCCGAAAATCAAATTTGTGTTTTAGATAAATTTTTCTCTAACGGTTGCAACAAAAATTTGACACTGCGCTATATTTGTAGCCAAAAAAAAAAAAATAAATAATAATCCCATGTCAAATTTCATATGTTTAAACCATAGATTTTTTAAATTATTGCATTTATATTTTTCTGAAAATACTGATCGACAGATGATGTTGGATTTGGCTCGAAATTTGATAAATCTGTAGACACCATAGATGTTTATACACGAAATTTTATCTATTTAACTCTCTTCGTTATGTAGTTATCGTGTTGAGTTATATTCGAACAGCTAGCCAGACGGACTATCTCTGAGCGAATTTTACACAAAACCTTCATGAAACGAATTTCATGAAAACCTTCATTTTTCATCTGGCGACAGTATATAAAATTTTATCCATCTAGCTCAAAGCACTTTTAAGTTGCCTTTTCCACAGATAGACGGACGGACATTTTTCAAAAAGGGTTTTTATAACTCATAAAAAACTAAAACTTAGAGATTAATACAAAATTTCGAGTTCGAATTTTTGAATGATTGTTATACTTTATCTACACTTCGCATACGAGAAATAATAAGCTACTTTCTTCCCTATTTTGAAATACAATTCTCGAAAAGATAATTTTAAAAAAAAGTCATTCCTAAAATGCTGTTTAAGATGGCTTTTTGAATAGCATTTAAACCGTCATAGACCCTTGTTAATGAATTTATCTCACAATTTATAAAGAAATTAATAACTATGTATTTAAAAATATGAAACCATATTACTAATTAGTGGTAATATTTTCTAAAAAGTGCAATGAAGATTTTAGAAGAAAAATAATGAAGATGTTCTGATATTACGAACTACATCTTATTAAAAACTGAAATCTTATTTTAAATTTTATTCAAATAAAATTAACGAAGATCATTGATTGATTAAGAACTTTGGAAAATGTCGAAATCGGACCAGTAGTTTAGGTTTCGGACTCGTTCGAAAAAAGTTCCATTTTGCGATATATCTTCCAAATTTAGAACGATGAGAGTAGGTGAACAACGACGTTGTATGTAAGGGATTTTCGTACAATATTGGCGTAGTGTTTGCAGAGCTGTCATATTTACTCCCTTAAAGAAAGCTAATCGAAGTGTGTTTTAAGGCTTCCTCGGAAACAGAATAGAGGAAGAGAAGCGACCACTGAGGGCATATTTAAGAGCATTTCTATGAAACAAAAATCGACGACATCGAACAAATGATTAGAGCTGAGAAACGTATTATTTTTAAAAAATTATTTTTAATATATTGAAGTGTACTTATTTGTATGTGTAAATTCAAACACTTTAGATGCAAGCTGCTTTTTCGTTTGTTCTGTTCAAGCTCTAAATTTAAAAAAAGACTAAGAATTTCCAATTTCCTTTTATCATTTTGTAAAACTTTTAACTTTAGATTTATTTTTAAAAAATCGAAAAATAACACATAAATCCATCCCTTCCCCTTCCATTAATTTCCTTATTAATCGAGTTGGTCTGCTATCATTGCAAAAGCGCGCGTCAAAGTCACTCACGCGAAATTCATTCGAACGCGGGCATCGAATAAATAACGAAATGCCGTCTTCCTGAGTGCGCATGCCTGGCTCGAGATAATGAAGATGTTTCTGATAGGTGCGACAGTTGTCTGCCGGAGGGCATTCCTAATAAATTTGATGTTTTCTTTCTCTCATTACCTTCCTCCAGCTATCGGGGTCTTGATCTCCGGCTTCCAACAAGAGGGCGTGTCCCACTTGAGATCCCGAGTTGCGATGATTGGCTGAAAGTGAGATGCGGTGTGGAGTAGCCAAGTTGGCGAGTTGCTCCTGCAAAATGAACGCCAAAAGACTACTCGATTTGTAATTTAAGCGGGATTTTGATTTTCATGTTCATTCTTTTCATTTGGATATTTTTAATTTATGAAAAATAACGTATTATGAAGCATATTCTTGTGTAAATATAATTTAATTTAATCCAAAGTATAAAAAATTTATACATTTTGGGAAACTATCCTCTTTGATACGTTTTATTAGTTTCCCGCCAAAATGTTATGATCGATTTTGTACAAAAATGAGAATCTTTGTGCACATTTTAATGGGAATTCATTACTGAAATCAGCTTGAGAAACAATTTAACTATGAAAAATACATATATTTTAGTCAACTGATTTCAGAGGCATTGTTGCATAATTGTTAGCAAATGGTGCAAAAAAATGGTTATAAAAGGATTTTCCCCCCTCTTATTTTGTCTTAATCGTCATACTTTGCATTATAAAATAAACTAACGTGTTCACAGTTTTATTTTCGTGGCATTACTTTGCATTTGTTTTCAGAACCCTTATACCACTCTCTCGCCAACACCATTATTATCCCATTAGTTAAGTTTTTTTTTAAAGAATGAAAAAAAAAGAAAGAAAGTATTGCTATTTCATTAAATAACTCTTTATTCTTATATCAATTTTTTATAACTATTAATTCGGCATTTTGTGAGAACAGATTTTTTTAAATGTGCATAGTATTATGTTTGAGGAATAAAAATTGTCTCGCATTTTCAAAAAAAGTTGAAAAACTGGTGTTTGAGAGTAATTCGGAAAATTTCCGAAATTGGAAAATTAATTTTAATATTTGTATTAAAACATTAAGGAACACAAGGAAATCTGTAAAGCATACTCCTGGGACCGCATGTTTGAGGGCAAACTTGTACGTTCTAAACATCCATCCGTGACAAACGGAAAGCGAAAAACGAGAAAACTCGTGAGCAGTCAGTTACAGATATGATGTAAAAGAAGAGAAATCTCGTCAGCGGTCCTTAATACGTTAAAATCCTTTCTAAAAACGAAAATGCATATTCTTTAATATATAAGTATTACTCGCATTTAACAGGCTCGTCTCGTTCTTAGGCCGGTAAATGCTTTTTTTTAAAAAAATTTAAAATTTAATTATTTATTTGCCTGAGTACAATATATACACAGGGCGAAAAAAAATCATGACATGTATAAGATTTTGACGTTCCTCATTCTGTTGCCATTGAACAACGCATATCTTCCCAAGCTACAACCGTGGTGAAGTCGTGACAATATTTCGGCTTCATGCCCCTGCAGTTATAACCACCTGGTTATTTAAACAGTGTAATGAGCATGAAGTGTAAGATATAATGAAAATGACTGTTGTTCGCCGTCTCACATTCATTGATTAAAATTTAATAAGGGATTTTTATTTTGAATTAAAGAAAGCTGAACACAGCTGTCAGGAATTAAAATGGGAAGTGGCTTTGTCAAATTAAGCGAAATATTGGAGATAAACTAAAAACTTATGCTAATTCACATAAACAAAATTATAGTTTGTTTGAGATTACAAAATTCTGAAAAATATTGTAAAAATACAAAAGAAAATTTAGGGGCGAGGACAGAAATAATAATAAAGAAGAAAAACACAAAAAATGCAAATAAAAGTTATGTACAAACAGGCTTCATGACAGCAGCAGATTTGAGAATACTTGAATCCTCCGTGTTTACGAGCGCAGCGCAAATTAACCGTTTAAATGCGGAAGAATACTTACCTTTACGGTAAATAAAGCTCAATAGCGCTTCGCCGCACTCAAATGGTTAAATCCGTTTTGAATCGGTCTGCTTCTGCTATTTTGGAGCGGAAGTTTGGAGAAAAAAAAGTGTAGCCTCTTCTTCTTCTTCTTCTTCTTTTTTTTTTTTTTTTTTTTTCACTTTGTCGTATACGAAGCATGTTAAGAGAAAATATTCTTATAATCATAAAAAAATTCGTCCTCGTAATTTTAACACGTTTGATTTTTTGATGTATCCCATTTCTCTGAACACGAGAAATACCCTTTTGATATTGTGCCTGTCTATCTGTCTGTGAGCAAGATAACTTAAACATATTTTGAACTCGATGGATGAAGTCTGATGTGAGACATTTACTCTAAATCGAAGAGACCAATCTTGTTCATTTAATTCAGGAATGAAACTTGGACAATTAAATTTGGGTGGAGGAAGTATAAAAACTTACTGATAAAAAACAATACTTGAAATAAGTTCTAGCATAAGTATTAATTTTATTTACGATGAACATTTTCAGAATCGAAGGGAAATAAGCGAAACATTTAAAAATAAATGTAGTGAAACACTATTTATACATTTTTCAGAAGATTTGCAAAAACAAGTAAATGAAAATAATAATAATAACATATAGAAACAAATTAAAAGTCAATTCCCACTTGGATCAACATAGAAAAATTTTATTTTAATTATTTTTATTTAATAATTAAAATTGACATAAATAATTTGTCAAAAAATTACATTTGGTCCAACAAAATCAAGTCCATATCCCATGAAAATGAATAAGAACTCACTTCCGTATGCGTGAATTTTCAACGGCAATTGGGGCATCACAAATGCGCGAATGCTCTACGCCAGTTGGGGTAACGCAATGCAATTAGAAAATTTTAATTCCCTTTATTCCGTTTTAATCAAATTCAAAAGTACTTCAGAATGGATCCGAAAAATCAATTAATTAAAAATGTTTAGTTTTAAATGCATCAAACACAAAGAAAATAAATAGAATACTTTGAAATAATCGGTCGGAAACGTGCTTAGCCTAACCTCATCAGCTTTGCGGGGAGGTGGGGGCAAACTGGTCTTACTCATTTGGCGGTGAAGAAATGCAGATTTTTGGCAGGAAAGCTTCATTAATTGGTGGGAAAGCTTTTAATTAATAAACAAAAAATAATCAAATTAATGAATTAATATTTTTAAAAACTGTTAATATCGTATGTCATACTCTGCAGGTTTGAAAAAAATGCATTTGAACTTGAGTGGATGAATAAAAAGTATATTATTAACGATTGAAAATGTGAATTATGTATATACCAACCACCTTTGGCAACCAGTCTGTTCGCCAATGTTCAATTATTATTTTATGCTACTGGTCTCATAACAGGTTTTACAGCAAAATATTTTTAAACTTCAAATTTTGATTGTCATATAATTCACTTATACTATTACGTAGATATTCTGCTCATTGTATTACTCATCTCTCTCTTTCTATCCGTGCCACTAAATGTTAATTTTAAATTTAAGTGGAAAGGATAAAACTGCAATCAATTCAAAGACATTTTTTTTACTGAATCCAGACTTGTTTTTAAATAAAAAGTATGAGAAGTAAAAGCAGAGTTACTCTTCATTGAAGTCTTATATGCATTACAGAATAATTTTCATAATTTATAACATCTCAAAGAATTATTCAGCAACATTTCCAAGGATTAGCCATAAAATTCAATTTTTAGCTTTGTGTTTAAATGAATATAAATGCTGTTGATAATAATATTTTAATTTTTCGATTTATAATATTTCAAACAATTATGAAGTTTAAGTTTTAGATAGTCCTTTTTGTCCTAAGGAATCAAATTCTTCGAATTTTCTTGGCACTCCAACTTTTAAATAAATGATTTTTTATATCTCTTGCGATCAAAACCAATCAATTTATCAAGTTTTGAATATTACATTACTGAAAGAATCAAAATTTTATAGGCCATTCATTCTAAATAAATCTTAGAAGGGATTGGTTTCTTTGAGATGGTCGATGAAAAGATTCAATATGGTCCATTTATATAGAATAATAATATTGAAGTTTTCTTAAATCGGTCAGCTTTAGAGATTGAAGTACTTTATTGGAAGGAAAATCTTTTTTTTTTTTTATTTATGATATTAGATTCTCAAGAATATTTTGTTAGATATGATTCACAGGGCAGAGGATAAATGTAAAAATTTTAAACTCATAATTACCCATCATTCATTGACTCAATTTAAGTAACAAATTATTATTTATTTCCTCATTAAAACATTGATATAATTATGAAAATAGTTTTTTTAACTTAAAATTAATAATTTAAAAATTAGTTTTCGTTTTCTGCAATATTTTCGGATTTAAATCGCGGGAAAATAGCAAAATTTAGTTTAATTTTTAATTAATGGAAATTTCAAAAAGATCTCTCCGACGTATACAGTTTTGTATGAAAAGGTTTATATGTGCCAAGTTAGGTAGCTCTAGATCTTATGGTCTGGTCTATAGAGCACCAATACGCACATATACACACACATGCACAAAATTCATTTAATTATAAATCTAGCGGAAATTCTGAACACTGATTGTCCCAGAATTGATATTTTTCTAAAATGGTGAATGAAAAGGTGTAAATTTGTATGTTTTTATTGAAGATTTAAATTTTCATAAATCAGTCAATTTTAATTATTGATTTAATTCATTGAAGTGCAATTTTTCCTATTTAAAATATTATTGTCGCAAGAACATTTTATTAAATATGACTCACAGAGTAGAGTATCAAAAAATTTTAAATTCGGAATTCATAGAATTTATTGCCCCAAATTACTAAAACATAGTTACTTATTTTATTTAGACCATTTTAATTGTAGTGCTAAATAGTATTTATGCCTGTTGATAAAGATTTACGAATTGACCTTTGAGATCGGATTTCTATGGATATTCTGCACGAATCAAACCATGATTAATAATTGATTGAATTATTGAATTAATAATATAGATACTGTGAACGATAATAGAAAACTTTATCTAGTATTTTTTTAGACAGTATATTTATTTATTTCATTTCATAGAATTACGTGCTGAAAATTACATTTTTCTGGATTTTATTAGCAGTAATCATTAACTTATTTTTCCTCAGAGTTTTTGTCAGCGTGATGGCGACACGTTGATAAAAGATAATTTTTTGCCATGCTCGTACGGATTAAATTATTATTTTGAACAAAATAAATTGTAGAAAAATTTGGTTAAAATATTTATTTAAAAATTCATTATAGATAAAAAAATTTAATTTGTAGGTAAAAAAAATGGATATCATTAAAAAGATTTTTTGGCCTTCAATTTGGCATAAAAATCATTTTTTGTGATAACATTTTTTGAAGCTATCGCCAATAAACGTCTTAATTTCGCTTAATTTTTAATTAATTAAAATTCTAATTAAAAATTTTGTGAATCTAAACCATTTTCCAATCCATTTGAAATCATTTAAAAAATTTCATCAAAATCGGTCCAGCCGTTTAGGAGGAGTTCAGTCAAATACACACTCAAAGATGAATTTTATATATGCGAGAATTTTCTACATCTGTTGGGTAACGATAGGTAGATTAGAAATTTTTAATTTCCTTTATTCTGTTTTATTTTAATTCAAAAGTACTTCATAATGCATCTGAAAAGTGGATTAATTAACGATGTTTAATTTTAAAGGCAATAAATGTAATGAAAACAAACAGAATCGTTTGAAATAGTCGGACGCAAACATGTTACGTCTAACTTCATCGTGTTAGAAAACAAAAACCCTAAAACCTGACTCATTTCGCGATGGGGGAAAAAAGTTATTTTGGCGGGAAAGTTAGTTTTTAATTAATAATTAAAATTCTACATTTTGTAGTGGACCGAATTGTGAATGTAAACCATTTTCGAATCCACTTGAACACCCCAAAAAAATTTCATCAAAATCATCCAGCCGTTTAGGAGGAGTTAGTCACATACACACGCATAGAAGAATTGTATATAAAAAGATATATGGAGAGTGTGAACTAATAGTACGAATTTAACAACATAACATTGAAATTGAAATTTTGAAATATAACCTTGTTTATTATAAATTTAATTCTATTAAAACATATACATTTGAAAAAAAATTTCAAATCTTATAACACACATTAGTATATTGCTATACAGTATTTAAAAAAAAGTATTATATTTCAAAATTAATTTTATCATAAAAGACATTTAAATCATAAGCTTTTTGATTATCTTAATTGCTGATTATTCTGTTTTTTTTATATATAGATAGAGCTCTTATGCATGCCAATAATTAAGTAAAACTTTTACTTCTCTGTACAGGCATTTGTATACATACAATTAGCACATATCATCAAATAGTAAAACCATGAAAACTAAGCATCAACATATGCTGAGTAAACCGTCATTAAAAAAAAAAGCTTTATTTTGTTACTTTTCTTTCATTTATTCAATTGTTATTTCTTTTTGGATTGCGTCGCATCCCATCGTCCATTTCTCTGAAAGAATGACAAACAGCTGAACAGATGCAGATAAATTTCCTTCCTTCGTTTGAATGCTTGATTTTATGTAAAGAACCATTGAAGCCTCGCTGTCGGTTCTGTGGTGTAGCGGTTATCACGTCTGCTTTACGCGCAGAAGGTCCCCGGTTCGATCCCGGGCAGAACCAGAAGTTTTTTTTAACATCATTTTAGAAAGATCGATTTCCCAACTCTTCAGATTAGAAGGTATTAAAACTCAAAGAGGCAGATTTCCATAAATGTTATTCGAGTATGTTAATTGATAATTAATTTTATGCATATATCTATCACTTGTATTTCTTTTACGAAACTATAACCTTTGAAATGGCTGTTTGAAGCTATGGAATGTAAGAAATAATGTTGTTGCTGTGGTGCATTGCGTAATAAAAGCTATATATATTTTTTTATCATTACGATAGATACGAATGAATCGAGTATTGAGTATGAATTCAGCAGTTAATGAGTAAATGGAGACGTATTCATGAGAAACATATAAACTATGCTTTTTTTTTGGTATTATATTTTAAATTAACAGTATCCGCATAGCTTTGCATCCAAGAGGAAAAAATTAGTTTTAAACGTAAGTCTAGCATCCACCCGATATGACATTGGCATGTTATGCAACATTAAACAAACCTAAAAATGTATTCAGAAAGTATCAAAAACAACTACTGTACCATTTTTAGAGCATACATTTACAAATATTTAGACTGTTAAAAAGGTAAAAATATAATATGTCTATAGAAAAAAACACGGGCGCTCATTTCGCTCCTCAGGAGATTATTCTGTCTTCGCCCTTCAGGTGCTGTGTGATTTAAAGAAAGACTTATTTCACTAAACAAAACTTTCTCCTTCCCTAATTGTGGACATCGTTTCTCTGATATTCGCTAACCGAACGTTTCTTTCCTCTTCATATTCCTTTTCGAGACACAAACAAACGAAGCTTTTTAGTGTCTAATGTGTTGCCGCCAAGGTTGGATTTCCTTTTTTTGGGGCATAGTGGGAATTAAAATTAGACGTTAACAAAGAAATGTATCGCATATGCATACCACAGCTCTTGCTAGTTGCGAATGAAGTTTGTGATTTTCGCGAATGCCCGGATAAGTGCATTGTTAAAATCGCAAAACTCCCCTTTTTATTTTGATATTACTTTATTGTGCGTAAACCTTCCCCAATAATTGCTCTATTTTCCTATGTCGGTTAACTATTTCTCGGATTTTTGTAATTCAAACATACGGACGCGTTCAGGACACTTTATTTTATACTATGTATAGATTGAATTTTTCAATAATGATATTTTTAAAACAGTGTGTTTCTAGTTAATTTTGTAGTCTAGAAAAAGGAAATCAATCCCTCAGGAAAATCCACTAACTTGAGGACGTACATGATTCCAAGGCAACATCATGGATGGTGATAGAAAGCAAGAAAGTGGCAAAATAATAATAATAAATTATATCTTCTATTGACCTGCGTGATAACACGTGTCAGGAAAATTTCCATTTAAAAATAATCAAGTAAACTAGAAAACAGTTTCTTCACCCTGAAGAAATGGATCCGAAATTTGACAATTTTCATGTTAAGATTTGGATTCCAAATTTCATCGATATTGCTTATTGAGACCTTGGATTACACATTCATTTATACACTCTCAGATGGACCGAAAGTATCGACGACACCTTTAAAGAATTTCGTCCTTAGTTTCATTCAGACATTCTTTTAAAGTGAGAAAATGAAGTACTAAGTGTTATTAATCTAGTTAAAAGTATCTTTAAATTATTTATTAATATGCAAAAATATTACAGTGGCGGATTAAGCTCTTTCACGGCTTCATAGAATATAAATAATGGAGCCCCGTTTTTCAATACTGACCAATTTTGCTTAATATTTCAATAACTTTTAATGTATATTTAATTTTAATTACTTATTAAATTAAATTTTAATTCAATGTATTTTAGTTGTTAACTTTAGCATAGTCTTTCATTTTAGTAACTCTTAAAACAATAAATGATTTTTTAAATCTATTTTGTGTTGTTGTTACTTATGGCACTTGCATATGGGTAAGCCTTACGCTCATACAGCAGCAGATTTAAGCCGAAAGGAGCGTCTCTCTTTTTTTTAAAGTAGCGCCAACTAAGGCTAAGAGAATGACTTAGCTACACACTCACCACATTTGCTTGCACAGCTCCTTTTTACAGGAGGGCACAGTCACACAGAAGAACAACCATGCCCTAACCGGGACTCGAACCCGGGACTCCCAAAACACGAGGAAGACGAGCTACCTCTGTGCCAGCAAGCCGGCATTTATTTTATAATACACATATAATTAATAAAAGGTTAAACCATTAAAATTCTTGAAAATTCAGGCATAATTTCTACCATTTTCTTACAATTGAAAGTATGTTATTGTTATGACAAATTGTAAAGAAATAATAAATTGAAAAAACACGGTATTAAAAATTACTATTTTACATGTGTAGTGAAATACAGAATAATAAATTAGTTGAAAAGTGTATCATACCACATCATAAATATAAAATTTGTTTGATATTAATTTTAATAAATTCAATGTACTAACATATTTCAGGCCTAATATTTAAAACTTCATAGATATATATATAGTTAACAAATAAATTTGTAAAAATTTATTTGTTAACTATGTTTATCAAAATTTTCATTCGATTTATTTATACTTGACTAATTTATGTCTCTAAATGGGCAAGCATTAGGAAATTTCAAGCAGAATTTATAATATTTGAAGTTCCCTTGTTGCTATTGGGTACGCAGACAAATAGACCTCCCCTTTATCGGTTTCACCAAACCCTACAACACGGGGGGAAAAAACCATTTACTTTTTTACTTTTTTTCATGTTGGTTGTCATTTATTAATGCTTGTAACAGAAATTGCGTATCCTCCTGAAAACCACAACAACCTTGAACAACTCAATAAGATTCGCCATCATATTTTCAGAAGGTGAGAATTAGCATTACTGAGGTTTCAGAAAGATGTCATCAACTGTGGTTGCGCTGCTAATGGGCTGCGTACCCACAAAAAAGGGATAAAAAGGAATTCTTGAAGCTCTGAGGTGTAGGCAAAATTGATGAAAGAGCGGAAATGGCTAAAAGATTTCTTAACGCTTGAAGTGTTAAAATACGGCGTTTAAACTTACCAAAAAAAAAAACCTTCGCAAATAAATACAAAAGCAGAAGAAATTTCACTTGAAGTAACTTTTACAAGCATTTCACTGCACGCTTTGTTACTTTTTCGTATATGTAAATAAAGTATCAAAAAATGAAGTCGAGATTTTTTTCTAGTCTCCACGTTTTAAACCTCCGTGAGTTTGAAAAATGTATTTTCAAATAAATAAATAACAATTATTTGTTTGCTTATGACAAAGATAACTCAAACATCTCTTTAAGCTATATGAATGAAATTTATACGGTCTTTATACCTAATTTGGAGATTTTTATCAAAATTTGAGCAATCTTCGCTCAGAGGAAATCTGTATGTCCGTCTGTTCGAATATAAGTTTACACGATAACTAGAGAACAAAGAAGACAGATAGATAAAATTCGGTGCACAAATTTAATATCACCTATTAAGTTTTGAGTCAAATCCATTAAAGATTTACAGTCTGTTAGATTGTAATTTCAGAAGCCTGTTAAGACGATAAATCAAAGCCGTAATGACTTAATATGTCAAATTCGTTAAGGAATTTGTGACTTCAGTGTTACGTTTGGGTTTCAATCGGTTGAAAATGTGCAGAAAATGCAAATTCAGATACTATTAATGCATGCTAAGGATTAATCACGAAAAAAATTCGTCTGGGAAGATTCGATTTTTTCAGTAAAAACTTTACATTTACGCCAAAAGTTAAAATTTCTAAGCTATTGCATCAAGCAGGACCCCTATATGAGAAAAAAATACAAGAAAATTTTCAGAAGACCACTTTTACTGGTTTGCTAATACTATCTATTTTCATTTTACCAATGTGAAGTTGCAAAAAAATAAAATATTTTACAAGTTAGGGAAAAAAATCCAACTTTTGATATTTTACGAATTTGAATGTATTAAACCTGAAATTGAAAGAATAATTTTAAAACGGTATATCTGTATCTCTCTTTTATATGAATGGATCTGAACAGCATAACTAAATAACATAATGAACCAATTAGATGAAATTTATTATGAGTTTTTACATGAAAATTGTAAAAACAATTCGACAAAAGTAAATTTGTTAATCATATGAGTGCTATATACGAAATGGCCATATTTACATTGAAAATATTTTAAATGAATGAACTGTTGTTCATATTGAATGAAATTATTATTACATACAGTTTTATTATTGCTCTTATTTCATATTTTGTTACTAATATACTGGGCAAAGAACTGGATAAATTTTTAATATTGCATTTTTTATGTGTTAATTGCCATTCTTTTTATTGAAAAAAATGAATGCATTTATTTTAAGTTATTATGACTTTAATTTTTAAAAAAATCTTTTTGTTCCGTTTAGTTTAAATATTGTGGAAATGGAAAAAAAAAAGACTAAAAGGATAATCATTTTGTGACGAACAGTTATGCGTTTCTTTTCCTTTGAATGCCAAGATGATACTGATATCTTTTTCTTTATATAATAATTTCTGAATTCTTGAAGGAATACATACAGTTTTGTAGTGTAAATTAACAAGCGTTGGAATATTTTAATCTGAGTGATATTATCTAATGAGAGGTAGTGGGAATAAGAATGAAATAGGACATAGCAACGAAATTGTTCACGATAATTTTTTTCAATTAAAATGCGGAATTATTTTATACAGGTAGTGAAATCCTGAAATAATAAATCAATAATGAAATAAGATGTATTATTGAAGTTATAATAATAAAATTAATTTCTGATCAAGCATAAACAAATTTTCAAATAAATTTTATGATAAAAATTAAATAATCTTAACATAAATCTAATGAAAATAAGAAAGGATTAAAAACATTATTTGTTAATTTGAAAGTATTCTAAAATTGAGAAATATCAACATAAAATCATGACATAAAAAATAAATTGCTTTTTCAAAATCAAAAATAAAATGCATTTAAATGCTTGTGTTTAATTTTATTGTTTGTAAGTTTTATAACACCGCTTATAAGTTTCTTATTATTGTTGTTAATTTCATATACTATCATGTTCACGAAGATAAAAAATAGAAGAATATCGCAGCATTTTAAGGTTAGAATCTTATAATTTTTTCCCTATTTATGTAAAAGTAAGTAAATAAATAATCAAACCCCGAACAACTTTCTATTGTATTCAAATTTCATTTTGCTCCAGAATAATGAGAATTATGGAAACGAAAAACAACAGGGTCAAACAATGAAAGAAATCCTTTTATATAAGTTTAAGATACTTTGTCTGGTACTCATCGACAATGTTTGGATACATAGTACTTGTTTACAATTTTTATTATTTATTTATTTGCATATGTTTTATAGAACCTCTTTAGTATGAATTCTTCGAGTGTTTTTAAGTCGAATAAAATGGTAAAAATAGAAAAAAAAAACATATTTGATTGCCGACATTTTTCTTGTGTTTTATTGCGTGCGGCATTTTTACAGAAAACGTGCTTTTCGTCCAAATAGTACATTTCATCAAACATAAATACACCACGGAACTCGAATATCCACACGCACTATGTTAACAGACATAAAGATTTTCATTTTATTACCTTTCACGCTTTTTATTAGGTAACTAATCTTTTCATTTTGTACTGTATCACGTTCAATAGTCCATTCCGCCCAAAGAATGCCAAGCAGCTGTGTTCACTCAGAGGCAAAATCTCTTTTTATTTACTACGTTTGAATGTAAAAATATGTTGTTTGAAAGATAATATTATAGAATTAGCGTATACTGTAGGTTCTGTGGTGTAGCGGTTATCACGTCTGCTTTACACGCAGAAGGTCCCCGGTTCGATCCCGGGCAGAACCAGCAACTTTTTGAAGCCATTCGAGACTAATTTTCCAGCAATTCAGGCATACACACAACCTCGCATCAAAAAGAACCAAGAGAAAAAAATGTCGGAATGAATTCTTGAAAAATAATCAATTTTTTCCAGTTTTTACAAAAGTATGCACTAAAAGAAAGAAAGAAAATAATAATAATAACAATGCGACATGTTGCTGTTCCTAGCCTTTCTACATTTACATTGTCTGCTGGCAGAGTGCAAACCTGGTATTGAGATGACAAATCACTTTTGTACAGCAATATTTTTTTGGAAGTAATTTTGAAATAACTTTAAAATGTCTCTTGATTTTTATTTAATTAAAATTGCAGAAAAAAATTATTTGGAGGAGCATATTTCCATTCTCCATAATATATATTCATGCCAAGTTAGTCAAACAATATAGCCTACGCACGCACACACATACACAAACAAACATGCATTTATGTTTATTGGTTTAAGAGATAGAGTAGAAAGCTTAAGACCTCTAAATTTACAATAAATCCTCCATTTTTGAGAGGTATCATAAAATAAAACCATGACGCATCTTTTAGCTTTAACAACTAAACTGATTTCGCCTATAGTTTCGCCATTTCGAGTTCATATGCAACCTATCAGAATGCTCAGAGTCTGTAATTTAAAGTAATATTTTTACTAGGGGTGATAAATTGTGGTTCATCAAAATTAAGTGACATTACCTAATTAATATTATTAATATAATAAGCGATCAGTTGGTAGCTGGAGGCTGCTACTTTTATATAAAATATATTTAATATTTACATTCGAAGGAATCTCAATGCGTCTAATAGACAAACTGTTTTTTGAACAGCTAAATTTTAACGCTAAATGAATTATCTAGTATATTGTATTTCACAAAAAGTTTCTATTGTCTATAACTTTGTGTAGTAAAAATGCGAAAGCGTCGTGCAAAAAGTGTTATATCAAAAAAATTTTAATATATCAAAAATAAATGACCACGCACAATCTTTAAAAACACCAAAAATTGTGTGTGTGTGTGTGTGTGTCTTTTCTTAATGTAAGTTATAAATAATTTTCAAAAAAATTATTTAAAATTTATGAATTACATCTTAAATGTTTAACAGCATGAAATATAAAGGGATACATTTTCAACCATGAGTTTCAATTTCTATCAACACTTAAAATTAAGTAGTTAAATGTTGTATCAATTTTTGAGTTTATTTCAGTTTTGCTATATAAATTTCTCGTTTGAAAAGAACCCTAAGACTATTTTGGACCTCATAACTTTGAACCCCAATTAGACGACGTAGATGAGAGTGAGACCTCAGCTAACATCCCTTCTCCAAACTTCTACATCATATTAACTCGACTCATATTGACCAGATTTTTGACGGCGTCCTGACTTAGGGGTATTGCGTCTACCTCCTGATCCGAGCACCCCGGGTTCGAGTCCCGGTTCGGGCATGGTTATTATTCTGTGTTTTATCTGTGAGGTGCATGAATGTGTCTCTCTGTAAAAAGGGTTGTGCAAGCGATTGTTACGCATGAAATAGCAAATTCGTACTAGTTGCCGCTAGTGAAAAACAAGGGGCGCTCAATCGGCTTAAAATCGCCGACGGCTGTCAGCGCGCTTGCCCTTGGCAAGTCTCATTAGTAACAACAACTAGATTTTAAGATAGCATAAAATCTGAAAAGTATTTTCAAATTAAATGAAATAATATTAGTAAAGTAAATTAAGTTTTATCTATATTCGCTGTTTCCATTGTCTCAGCTATTTCGAATTTTAATATTAAGCAAATCTTGAGAGTTGTCATATTTGACGGCATAACATTATGCATGAAACAAAGAAACATAGCTTTTTATTATTATTATATTTTTTCAATTATTTTGTTTCGTAATGTTCAGAAAAGCCTTTATATACTACCCAGAATCTGTAAAATAGTAATAATAATAATAATAATAATAATTTCAATTGTTTGAATGTTTATAACGAATAAAAAACAGCTTTCCAATTTCATTTAAGTGGACGTTTAGATGTCGAATACATTCGTAAATAGAGGTAGAATAATTCGGCATAATTTTGATATATTATTCACATTTCATGAAAAAGAAGAATATCACCAAGACTGCAAATGAAGGTACAGCGAAAAATTTATACAAATTTTATATTATTCCTGAAGTAATTTGTATCAACAAAATAAATATAAAAAAGTAATAGCTTAGAGACAGACACATTCACCTTATATTTTTTAAAAGAAAAGTTCATTGAACGAAGTTGGAATTTCTTGGAAAATATACTTTCGAGTTTTTATTTTTATGTACGAAATAATAAGATTCATCCAAATTATTTTATTTAGAAGTGTGATTTGATTGTTTTTTCCCCTTATAATTTCATATATTTGTGATCCAATTGTTACGCTTACTTTTTTTTTTTAAATCTGAATTCTGAAGAAAGATACAACAATATGTATTTATTTCCACAAAAGCGACAGAAAATTACAACCTTGTAAAAAATAAATAAATAAGGGTATTCATTTTAGTGTCAATCCTTTTGAATTCGACCAGTAAACACGTTTTGAATTGCCAGGAAAAAAATTAATACACTATTTATTATAAAAAAAACATTTCATCTTATTTTATTTTATTTTTTCCCCTCCTTTCAAGATATCCGTAGGCATAACAATCAAAATCTGCAATCAAACGAAAATTACAGACTTCAGATTGAAAAACCGAGGGAGAAAAAATATTTCCTGCTTTTCATTTCGATTTTTTTTTTCTGCATTCGAGCTAAATTCCTTTCTTTTTTTTTCGTTGTCGAATAATAAATGAGAGGGTTTCATTCATAAATATTATAAACCTGTGAAAATGATATGTATTTCTTGTGCGTAAAAGATTTCAACATATGAATGAAGATGTTTCCTCTTTTCTTTAAGATTTTTTTTTCCAACTGAGTTTCGTATTATCCAAACATAGCGTGATGTTAGTGTAGTAAATGCATAGTATAGAAATGAAAATAGAATTTGAAAAAAAAAGGGGGGGAGAAAGAAATCTACAGACGCCTGTTGTTTTCTTTTCTATGCATGAATATTTTTCCTTACATTTGTACATCCCCATAATGCGATTAACATGCTTAATGAATTCTACTTGTAAATTCTCTAAATTTTGGGAAAGGCGAGCCTATATATATTGACGACATATTTACATATTATATTTTAATATTTAATATTCAAGCATAGTAAATTTAATAATCACAGAAAAAATTCACTTTTTCAATTCCTACTTTTAGCTCTCTCTCTCTCTCTCTCTCTCTCTCTCTCTCTCTCTCTCTCTATATATATATATATATA
>JAOUZG010038707.1:4031-20707 GCA_026289955.1 Argiope argentata | reverse complement strand
ATACAGAGAGAGAGAGAGAGATCTTCTTCAAAATTTCAATCGTTAATGAAATACTTTTTATTCCTCCTATCAAGTTCAAGTAAATTTTTTAGTAGATGACATTTGATGTTAATACAGTTTTTTTCAATTATTAATTCAGTAATTTTTTATTAATTGATTAAAAACTAATTTTCTCTAATTAATTCTAATTTCTGATTTTCTTTATAGTAATTCTTTATAGTAGTTGTAATTGTTATTTCGGTATAGAATGGCTGGCAGGGCTTTGGATTCGCATCCCTTGTGATGCGAGTTCGAACCTGTTTCAAAATTCTCCATGTCGAGATTTAGACCACTGGGGGTACTGATTAAAAGGTGATCGTTATTTGTTTGCTCAGGGGTCCGTACTTTCAGAAACTGCTGCACCCCTCCTTCTGTTGTAATGGGGAACACGAGAATAATAATTGTAATTATTTAATAAAATGTAACTAAAATAAAAATTTTGCTAATATCCAAAGTAAGAATTGATTTTTAAAAATTGTTTTTTGTATTACTTGTCACAAATGAAATAACTTTTTTTTAAAAAAATATTGTTGATACTTAATATGCTAAAACTGTTTATATGATTATAAGAGTTAAGGTAAGAGAAAAGATACAGATAAGATCTTCTTTCTGCTTTCTATTCGCTCATTTCATCTTATAAGAATCTATACTATCCGAGATAAATAACTGAGCCAGTTTGTCAGAATAGCAATGTAGCATTTTAAGGAAAACCAGCCAGATAGATTAGGTAGAGGCTTAAGGCTGCAGACAAGTTGATAGAAAATAAGTAATTTTCTATCTTGCCACATAAAAAAAAATTCGTTAAAAATACGAATTCAATGAATTATGATATTAGGATAATAATACACTCTGTCAAATATAATTGGAATTATTAATTTTAAAAGAGACTTTTTGGAAAAAAAATCTAATAATACAAATTTTATACCATAAACAGAGACTTCTAAATAGTTTTCGTTACACAAAATAATAAGTCCAATATAAACATATTTTTACTATTGCTTGTAAGTGAATGAATCATATATATAAGCAATTATATTTTGGAACAGTTCTGAAACATAAAAATTTTGTAAAGCAATGAAAAAATAGCAATACTTATAAGGCATCTTCTACATAAGCAATTCGGCTTATCGGCTTTTATAAAACTTATTAAAACCAATAAGCCGAAAATTTTCATTCAATTCTTCTATCCTGTTTTTTTTATCCTTGAAACATATGCTATTAATAGCCAATTTATATGCAAACTAAAAAAAGAATGTATTTCCTCTCATAACTTACAGAAAAAGCAATTTAAAATGTATCTATATAATGCAAATTTCCGAAATGACATAGAGTTATTTACTTACTGGTTAATAATTAACAAATGATTTTTTTTCCTTTTCAGTTATCATTCTTCTTGGAGCATAAACTCATGCAAAATATCCAACAGTATTAAATAAATTCCAAATAATGTAATTCGTAGGATTACAAAAACAAATTAACTATATCAATCGTTTGCCTTAAATATTTATTTAGATTATAAATTCAAAGAAACAGATCGTTTGCAAATACACATTAACTACTGTAGAATAAATGAATAAAAGTTAATCAAAAATTATAATTTCTTTTTCAACTTTACACTGCCTTTATCATAATTTGGAATATTAAGATTTTAATACTATAATTATTTTTTAAAAAATACAAGTATGTTGGCAATAGTTTTCATTTTTTTATTATAATATTTTTCTAAGAATATATCTTTTCTTCAAGAGCAGGACTGCTATTCAATATCTTCTCACTAAATATCTTCATTTTACTGTTTTTAGACTGGCATAACTTCGATAAATTGTGGAATGCAATCACGAGCATTGCGTGCATAATGTAACGTTCAGCGAGACGGATTGCAAGTCCTAGAACTACCAAATCTTTGCAGTAACTTTTGGAAATCAGTTGTTTCCCAAGAAAAGATCTTTCAAAATTTTAATTAGATTTTTTATTAGATAAAATTTTGATAGCTTCCTCTAATCATTTCTGAGAATATTAGCAATCATTAACTCTTTTTTACACTAGTTTACAATGTAACAAGATAAAGACTTTCAATGGCATCAGTTCGACTTCCGAACACATTTTTTCTTTGAATTATGGAGAAGCTAATTTGCGGAATTACTTTTATACACAGTTGGTGACATTGTTTTTTATTTTTGGAATAAATTTCAAATCAATGTTGCTGCTACATCCAATTCTTTTACTATCACGTTTATGCCAACATTAAAGGGGGAGGGATTGAAAAGAAAGAAGTTTTCTTTGATTACTAGTTCTGAAGTTTAATCTCCTCTTTTGCTTTTTTGAAAATAATAATATTTTAAAATAGATATTCTATCTGCGAATTGCGTGCTTTAAAATAAATAGCAATGATTGGTGAGATTAAACCTAAAAATTTACCATGTAACTTTTCTTTAGACGAGAAATTAAAAAGATATTTTTTAGTGAACAGTAAATTTAACAAACAATTTTTGTAAATATATTTTCATAAAGAGATAAAAAGCAAATTTTTTAAATTTTAATTGGGTTTTCCTCCCATTTCTTTGTTTTTAACATATAATGTCCTATTAACCCCTTCACATACAATGACGTCTCTGACACGCGCATCGAATTATTGAATTAAGAATTTTAAACCTGCAATTAAGTGAAAGTATTCAGTTATTTAAAATGTCAGAATCATTTAGGAACTTTTCATTGTATTAAAACTCGTTACATTAGTATAGGAATTAAAATAACAATAAATGTTTAATGTTGGATGAGTCATCTAATTAGGAAGTTAAATAAATTCGTATGTCAAGTGGTTAAAACCGGTTTTGATTTCCCTCTTAGTTAGTTTTTAATTTAAACCAATGCCATTTTTATAGGAATATTAGAGCCGTTTTTATGGAATCAAAGTTATACTGTATTAATGAACTAACCGATAAATGAATCCAGGACTGAATAAAATAGTGCATCGTAATCCAAAATACACAAACGTACAACCCCCCCCCCCCCACTTTAGATCATAGGAAGTGAAAAAAAAAAATCAATAATATATTAACTCAAATTGTTTGCTAACGGATTCTAAAATCTTTCGCGCTTCTGCGCATACGTTAGAATGGGTTCAATTCTTCAAAATAAAGGTAAGAGGAAAGATAAAAAGAGGAGGTGCATTTTACAACAAAGAAAAACTCGGATTATTCGTAGACTGTATTAAAATAAAAGAACACGGTTAGAATAGGCACAATATTCATCTATACGTGAAAAAAAAATTGAACAAAAAATCATCTAATTAGGCGAAAATCAAAGTCAAACAATGACGAATTCCGGAAATGCCCTTACCTTTTAATGAGATAGAATAGTCGAATGCTAGTAGAATACTGAAGCGAACAATATTCCGACCCTTATATGTATGTATATGTATAAAAGGGAAAAAAAGAGAAGGGGGAGGGATGAAAACCCAAGGCTTTTAAATTGACATGTCTTATTTCCAGTGAATGGAGAAGCTGGCACGTTTAAAATACCTCTCTTTAATTGCAGGAAACGTTTTCCCCTTGCAAAATGGCATCTTTATCTTGCTCGAATTGTTAAGCGTTTAAGCCTCAAAGGGCTTTTGAAATGCTTTCACAAAAACCTCAATGCCACTGCACACCTGTGGCAGAAACCCCTCTTTCACCCCCTCCTTCTGACACCTGCTAAGGGACAGTTCAAATAAGGGGACATAGATAACTGCCAACGGAAGGCAACCCATTTCCTGGAAACGAAAGATAACCCTTCCCCTCCTCGTTCCGCATATTTATCATTCTGCTAAACTGGAACAAGAAAAAGCTTCCAGAAAAGATATGCGCGGATAAGAAATTCCGAAATTGATGAGTGTGTAAAGAACTTCAGTCTGGCAATGAGTTTAGTGGATTACGTGTGTCGGCACGAAAGATGTCGACAGAATCCTCTTCTTATCTGACAGATCGGTTCGCTCGAATGGGCCAGATATCCTGATCTTCAACCCAGGAACTTCTGTATCAGAAATGTCGGATTCGAAGTCGAACTTCTGCTATATTTGCTAATTTATTAAAACGTAATGTGTCAAACATTTCAAGACTAAATAAGTTGAATAAAATTAAACCCTAATTAATTTCCAAATTTTTATCTTTATTTAGCCATAATAACTTCATTCTAAAAATATTCTCTTGTTTTCTTATCCATTCCACTTGTTCTAATTAATAAATTAAATGTAAACTTTGTAAAATGGCTGTTATCAGCTAAAAGTCGACTAATTCCCATACTCCGAGTGAAGGGATAAAAACTGTCCAGCTAAGCACATTCCTTTAAAAGATCCCTATGATTACCTTACTCGTGATTTACATGTGATTGATACGTGTCAAAAACCCCTAATAAAATTCAACAGTATACATTTATTAGGATAAAAGTTTCGGGATCTTTTCTTCAGTCCGTTTCGTGTCGTTCTGTGTTGTGCTCGTCGCTTCTGTTTGTACATAATGTGTGCTTCCCGTGATGGAATAAAACGAACTTAAAAATTCAAAGTGTCATCTATGTCTTCGAAACCACCTTCCGTTTTCAACAAATAATAATACTACACACACACATATATTAATACCATTACCTACTGAAGATAAAAAAAAATCACCAGAATAATTTTTATCAAAGTGCAAGAACACAAATTAGAAGATCATCTAAAAGAATGACTGTTCGTTTGTATAAAGTCATACCTTTTTCTTTACGATTTCGATGAAATTTGTAGCGCATATTCTTTAAAGGGAATTGGAAGGGGATTGTTAACTTAGTTCAAAATTTTTTAAAAATATGAAATGGAAATTCAAACAATAATATTTCTGTATTTTTTCATCTATATCATTCTAAATTATTGTCAGACAAATATTATTTTTACACTGTCTTATAACTGAAATAATTATGTTTTTAATAATATCACTTCCGTTTCTTTAGTTTTTTTTTCTAATATTAAATAATTTTTAATTTAATTTAATACGCTATTAATCGATACATTTCAGACGTTATTGACAATGATACTTTTTATTGTTATGATGAAGTTGAAGCCCATTCTAACTTTCTTCAAATTATTCAAATTCGTGGTGGTTTGGATATTATTAAAATATTAAGGTTTTGAAAAAAAAAAAAAAATTGCAATTTAATCCAGATGGGAATTTTCACTTTTCGTTTTTATTTTGCAGTATATATCCATTTTAATTCGCATGCATAGAAAATTCTTGGAGATCGCTTCCACTAAATTCGTAATTTTCCGATTTATTAAATAAAAGGTGATATTGCAAAATTTTAAATTAATATATTTACAGGTAGAAATTTGACATTAATAATTCTTTATAATTAATATTCCTGATGAACCAGACGATCATCAAAAGGAATATTTTATAAGGGATCTAAGTATTAAAGCATTGTATTCTAAGTATTGTATTAAAGTATAGTAAGAATTGTATTAAAGTAATGTATCTAAGTATTGTATTTTATTAAGTGCAACATGTGATAAAGTTTAGTCCCGTTTGAAAGCAATACTTGAATTTTAAGACCATCGTAATACAAGAAAATGAAATCTAAGATTGCAAATTTCAAATTATTATGTGAGAACATTATTATTTTATCAGTCATTATTTGTCGGAATTAATTTAAGTCATTAACCAGTTTAAACCGGTTTGAAACAATCACAAGACTTTTTTATCGGGCTCTATCACTCTCTCTATATATATTGATTTAAAAAAATTATTTTAAACTTTTCTAGCTGGCAAACAAAGTTTTGGAGCTCGACCGATTTTGAGATGAAATAACAGCTATGATGTCATAGTTCTTCGTCAACCTTTTCAAAACACATCTGCTTTCAAAGAAGTATACATAATAATAATAATACAATACTGGTAAGAGCAGAAAAAAATATATGCAATTAAAATGATGTTGATGGATATTGTTATTTATGCTTTATTCATTGCCTACGCGATTTCGAGCATCGATTATACGTTGCCTTCAATTATTCGAAAACCACCCAAGAAATTAACATAATGTTCCCACATGATAAAAAAAAGAAAGAAAAAAAGGATGTCAGAGCAGGCATATTCACAGGATGTTTCAACGATGTGATGTATCTTTGATATTACAAGATACCGAAATTGAAACTCTTCTATTAAACTTCAATTAAACCACCGCCATTGAATTGTTACTTAAGTTTCATCACATTTCTTGCTGATGTATTGGTATTGCTCAAACTAGAAATATTTTCATGTGAGTGTGTGTTTTTTTAATTTAATCAAATTTTTCTTTTAAAAATGCTATTATATAAAATTTCCAATATACAAAATCTTTTAATGTTCCCCCAAATAAATTTCTTTTAAAAGTTGTTTTTCAAATAAATCACATCAAAAGATTTTAGATTTAGTAGCCTTTCGTTAAATTAAACTGTATCTCCGATTTTTAAACACTGTCGAAAACTATTCTGTAAATAATTCATAATTTATAATCGACTACATGAAAATCTAATTAAACAATGAGCATGGCCACTCTAAGGCTAGTAAATATATTGATTTAAATTAAGATTTCACTTTAAATTAATGGGAATGGCAACACTAAAGATACAATTTTTCTAGTGATGGAAATAGTTTTCAATCATTAAAAATATCTAACTATTTAATTATTTACAAAGAAATTCTCATTTAAATATTCCTTAAGCTTAACAACATTTATAATCAAAATTTAATTTGCCCTTTAGTCTTTCTAGTACTCAAACTACTTTTGTATTTTATTTTTGTTATAAAAATTATTATTTTAATAACAAATAAAAAATGTCCATTATTCTTTCGCAACAGAAATTCGTAAAATCATGGATTACACACAACTATATGCCTTCAATATGCATTTTATATTAGGTCGTATTTTCTTTCCAAAATTTAAAATATAAAGCACAACTTAAATTGACATAAAGCCCCCCCTTTTTTTGCAGTTTTTAAGCTTTTAGCAATAAATTTTAGTAACCTGATAAGTGGCGGTGATTTTCAAGAATTTTGAAACCTGTAATGAATAAATGCAGATCTTTCGCGTGCTTATCATACAACTGAGATACAGTCATTCTTTCAACATTTGTTCCTATCAGGAATGTGTACATAACCCTCTTCTTAAAAAATGCTTATATATTTTGCATTACATTTGATGTGCCGATAAATTAAAAGTTTTAAATTTGTAAAAATCAATTAAACTTCAACAAACAAACAAAGAAAAGTTTTAAAATGACACTTTTTTCTTTTAATTTAAAATAATAATAACATCAAATTGGGGAAAAAAATAAAGAACGAAATCGGAAGTGATGGATGTAATTAAAAAAAATTATTGTTTAAAACAGCGGCGTTCGGATGTAAATTCCTTCTTGAGAAATTGCAATCGTGATTCTCCAACGTTAAGCCTCCTAACCATTGATTAATTCATCAAGTTTTCGTTTTACCACTCCCACTGGCACAGCTTTGGCGCATGTTGGCGACATAAGTAAAAAAGGGGCGTTTTTTTGCGGCAACCCTGCTCGAAGCCGGGAAATCAACCCAACAACAACAACCTCAAATGAGTGAAGGAACTCGTTCTGCCCGGTCGGGGAGATGAGAACGCGAGTTGTTGTGTGATGTTGGAGATGCGGATCGGTCGATGATGTCCGCTTTCTTTCTGGGTTGGTGCCTCGGACCGCTGATGTTCTGGCTGGTGCAGGCCAACACTATACCCGGACCTCAGGACTGCGAACTTTCCCGCGCCAAGTGTGCTTATAGGGCTAGTTGCTATAAATCCCTTCACAGTTACATGGTGGACTGTGCCGATGTTCTGGCAGGACGGACTACCAGATGCCCTTACGCTTGTCAAAGAGCCCTAATCTCACTGACGAGCACCGACTTCGGGATGTCCCTTTCCAACTGCGATTGCGGGGACAACGAGTTCTGTAAACTCAGCAAGGAACGCATAGAAGTGTGCCGGCCTGAGGTCAGCCACGCGACAGCGGACGACACCGTGGTGTCGTGTTCCGTTGCCAAATGGATCTGCGCTGCGGACACTCTGTGTTCGACAGCCCTGGACTATTACCACAGGTTGTGCAGGCCTATGTTCCACGGACGTAAATGCACGCCCCGCTGCAACAACAGCCTCGCCATCCTGGATCGGCAGGAGAAAGCCACCAAGCTCAAAGACTGTTACTGTGATGGCACCGAAGACTTCCCCTGTCACGTCATCAAGAGGAACACTCAGAAACTGTGCTACGGAAACGATGACTGGAATGGCGATCATTATTTCCCAGTGACAACTCCGGAAACTCAGTCCAGCAGTAGTACCGGAACTCCCTGTGGTCTGTTGTTCTACCTCATACTATGCACTCTGCCTTTGCTGGCTTGCAGGACTAGTGACGGTGCGAGTCATCTACCTCTATCCAAAACTAGTGAATCAACTGTCCATGCCAGAGATTTGGTTGACGGTGATAAGTTAGTGGTGATTTCTCACGCTACAAAACACTGGCCATGGTGGTGGACTTCAGAAAATGTAATCTGAAGAAAGAGGTAAGATTCTTTATGATATTTATTTTTTACTCTTTCAGTTTTAGATAAATATGTGAATAATTAAATATTTGAAAGTTATCAACTTAGTAGAAAAAGAAACAGAATTTCCTTAATTTATGCCGCAATATTTTAGTATATCATCTTAATCATTATTCGACCTAAGAAAATATAACTTACTATTTCAAATAATTCTGTATTATGAAGTTACTTTTGAAAATTGTGATCCAATTTTTAAATATTTAATTGCAATATTGCTGACTTCGGATAGCCTTACAGTTGATGTTAAAACGAAAGCAAAAAATGTATCACAAGCATACAAATTATATGTTGCCATTTTATAGAGAAAAAAAGAAATGTCAATGTTTTACATATTTTCAATTGTTATGCAATTTTTTCTATAATCATTTAAAATAATGTTATCGTATGTTAATTTTCACAATTTCTTTTCCCATTAAATACTGATTATTATTAGTTTTTCTTCTAAGACGGACATTTTGCACCCGCAGTTACAGAAAATCTTATCTAATGAAGGGATTTATCAGGTTCAAATAGAGCTGTTTTAACCACAAAGTATCTTAATGTCTCTTAATCATTTCTTAATATTAAATGCCCGTTTATACCCGTTTTAATCCATTTCTTTTCTTTCAAGAGATTCTAGTTTAAATAGAAGGCAAGAGCTGTTTTCGGTCATTTGACTTAACTTCAATTCTTCGTTTCGTGGATACTGTTTCTGCACTCAAATTAAGGACACTTGTTGCCTGTAGACACACTTGTTGTAGAAGGTTTCGCAATTAGTTATTTCTTCTGACAGTCAATTTAATATGTTCTCCGAAACGCAAGAATTGAAATGCTTAGATTCTGCCTCTTTCTAATCAATGCAATCCTTTATAAGCAGGAAGGATCAAAACTAGTTTTCATTTCTTATACCATTCTCTTCTGCTTATATCACATTGATTTGTTTATCCTAACCTATTGCATTATTTTTTATATCAATTCATTTACAGAAATCATTTAGTTTACAGATTATTGCACAACATTTACAGGTTGTATTTTTAATGTGCGAGTAATCCTTACAAAATCGATAGTTTCATTTCGCTACATTATTAGTAATTTATAATCTAATAGTTCATTTTGTAAATGTGGCTGAAAGGGAGCTGACATAAATATGTTTCAAAATATGTTCTCTTTAAATTCCATTACTGTTTTCAGTCTTGTTAGATCATGAGAATCCATTTGCATCTATATATTCATTTCTTCCTGTATATTCAATTTGTGGTTGTTCCATCACTATTTTACACTTTGTGAACTCCCCAGCTTGAACCTTCACCTATTCACCTATGATTTTCATGAATTGGCAAACATTCTTTTTTCTTTAAAATATTTTTATTCCTTTTTGTCTTGCCTTACTGACTTTTATTCACATTTCCCAACGCATTCCATGTCAATCTTCGATTATGTAAATAATATAAGATTTTATAATTAAAGATAATCATGTATACTCTGTTAAACTTTTAACCACTTAGCATTTTTTTTTTCTTAATTCTTCTAATTTTTTATTTCTACTCAATAATTTTCTATTTTTATGGATTTCTAACACCTTGTATATTTTACTATTTTTAAGTAAATATCCTACTAGCAAATGTGATACTGCAAATGCCAAAAGTGGGTTTTGGCGCCAAAGAACTCATTTACCAATTTTTGTGCCAAACCGCATTGGAGGAATATAAATGTTTATATACATTTATGCTTATTATAGTTTCGGGCTTTTATAATTTAGGTTCCAAAATCTCTATGTAATTTTTTTATCTAAAACAGCAGAAGTAAATGACTGCGAAACTGGAATCAAATGACCATATTTTATGCTTGGAAACAGTTTCTCGAAACGCAAACAGTTGAGGCTTGTCCCGAGCCAAAATTAGCTGCCGCGTTTAATTTAAACTCATAAATTACTTAACTCCGGGTCAACTCAGTGTTAATCGTGCGCTACTTGGAACGAACCTAAATATAAAAATGGGTGGAGTGTACAGTCCCATTCTCGAACCTCACGCTCATGCCAGGCACTTCAACCTTTTTCCGGTGATTAGGCTCTGATCCTAAGCAGTAATCCTTTTTCCTCCCTCGCCTTTGGAGCCATAAAAAGGGAGGGAAAGGTCTAGAAATGAATGGAAGTAGACGGCAAGTGCTCCACCCCGCTTTCCTCTCACCCCCCGTCCGTACCCAAAACGTGTCTTCTGGCCCTGTGGGTGTGAGGGTCTTTCCCTAACCGAGGTTGATTCGAAAGTGTAGTGGAGAGAGATGCGAGGGTTCGAATCCAGTGGGTGGTGAGGCTCGGATGACGGTTGTCGAATTTACGACCCATCAGCAAAAAAGGAAACGCTAATAGGTTTGAGTCAGTGCTCTTCCACAAATGCTTCATCTTCATTAAGATCCATTTCCCCCGCAGTTACAGCAAACTGGTTCCTTATGAGCTGGATTTTTGCATCTGGAAAATGTTAGGAAAGAATTTTTCCTCGTGTATGCGAATTGACCTATTGATGGTTCCTGCAGTAAAAGTCATGTGCTGGATCATGTATAATTATTTGAAAACGTTTGCCACGCATCATCGGCAATTAAACATTAACCATACCTTCCAAAAGCGACGGAATTTCCATAGTACAGTTGCTTAGGAAATTAGATGCAAATTATGGAATATCTTCAAAAATAAGGAAAACTATAAACAAGTAATAATTTTTTTAAAAAAAATCAACTTTTACATAGGAAAACAAAGAAATTTTATTTTAGTTTTATCAAATAATTGTAATTAATATAAATAATTTATCAAAAAAATTCTTCGCGTGAAAAATACTGAAATCCTAGAATTTTACCGATTGGGCTACTGTTGATTTCAATTTTCATTACAAACTGCAAAACTCTATTTAAAGTATCAAAAATGAATTGAATTTAATTAATGAATTATTATTTGAAAAGACTGTATTAACATCGAGTGTCATCCGCTACAAGCTTTAAAAAAGTTATTTGAACTTGAGTGGATGAATAAAAAGTTATTTATTAACGACTGAAAAATTGTACGAGATATATATAAGGAGAGTGTGAACTAATAGTAGAAATTTAAAAAAAAAATGGATTAAATACGAAAGGAAACTACAAAAAGTACAAATGGGAAAAATACAATGCATGTTGAAAATATCCTTTTTCCGGCTATTCGCTCACAAAATGGATAGAGAATAAAAATGAACGTGAGAATTTATATAAAATTGGTCCATAATGGCTTAAGAAAAGCAAAAATGCTTATTATTTAAAGAAACAAAATCGTAAACGTCTGACAAATAATTTGGATTTTTTTGATAAACAAAATCGTGTTGTGCGATTTTTTTTCACAAGAATTAATACTTAAATTTTATTTATATATTGAGTTAACATTAAAAGTCTCAAATAATTTTGAATTATATTTGAAAATATTTTTTTCAAACTGTTCAAATTCTTTGGAAATATATATATTTTTAATGATGTATCAATATTCCTTTATATGTAACATCGGAAAATAGTTCTACAGATGACTGGTAACAAATGTTGGAAGGTATGCATTAACGCCTTCACATACAATTACAAGTCTGACTCACAAATCGAATAACCATATTTTTAATTTGAAATTAAATAAAAGTATTAGGTAATACAAAATGTAAAAATCACTTAGAAATATCTTAAATATTTCTAAATCTTATCCTAATATATAAATATATAGGGATAATGACAAATATCCCAAATTGGATGACCTATCTAATTAGGAAGTTAATTAGACTCATAGGCCAAGAAGTTAAATATATATTCAAATAAATTCATTGATAAAAATATTTGCTTTCGAACAGATAGAGATTTTCAGTTTCACGACTTTATCGTTTGCTCTATTATGAAATAAACTAAAATTTTGATATTTTCTTTCATCTGAATATTTTGCATCTTTAGCTGTGAAAAATATTCTTTTGTTCATTTTTGAAAATAATTTGCCAATAATTGCACTTATAAATATCTTATTCTTTGTGACCCTTTTGAAATTTAATGAATCGCATTAAAAATGACTTAACTAAGAACTGCATAACAAATGAAATGCTGTTAAGTATAAAAGAAAAACAAATAAATTATGAAATTTCACTCATTTTATTTATTATATTCCCCGACTTCATCTTTAAATATGAGATTGAATCGTATAGGGTTTAACATAGGGTTTAGAAAAAATTGAATTGGATGTCACACTTCAGACAAACAATCCCCAACTCTCAACTGAACCCAGGTTTATATATAGGAAGAAATTGCTCTTTCTGCAGTGGTAGGAACTCGAACGGAATCGTTTCACAAAGACTCTATTTCATTCCACTTTTAATAAAGCTGTCAGTTATGGATTTTTTTCCTTCATTAAAGAAATAAATACATGTCTTGAAGTAGATAAATCTCGTGTAATTGGGGACTTATTTTATCTTATAAGAGACCTCAAAGATTTACAAAGTCGAGAACAACCACTTAGAGGCTAATCAGAAACCCTTATGTTTACTAAATCTGATAGATTATCAGGCAGCTGCCACCGTTTTTCGACAATATTTCAGTCACTCCCCCGCTCAAATTATAAACTTACCGTACGGTGCGATGTTATTTTATCTAAATTCGTTTATAAACTGTGTGAACTGGCATCAGATATCTCTCATATTCCACCCTCTGTTTACAAGTTTTTTTCCTCCCATTTGCTGTCAATCGGAAAACGTTAAAGTAAAGATATTTTTTTCAGAAATAATTGGTGTACAAACTCAATAAATGTTGCTGTTATCGGTTCAGTTGAAATGTTATCTTTGTTCCTGGGTGGTCGTGACGCATCTTAAAATTGATGTTGAAGTTTATGCATTAATAAATTAAAGTTACTGTGATTTGTGATTTACTCCCTAATCGGGAATTTCATATTAAATTTAATCAGGGGAAAATAAAGATGTTTCATTTATTCTAATAATAAAGAATAATGTTGGCATTTTTACAAGCCAACCCTTTGACCTATAGCTTCCAATTTGGCATATTTATACAACGGAGTACGAAAATGTGCTCCTCGGAGTTAGTTGCCGAAAAATATTCTTTAATCCAAATTTAATTAACTGTTTGGCATATTTTTAAGTAAATTTCAAATCAGTATTTTCATTGGTGTGAATGAAACCATAACAGTTTTCAATGATTCATCAAATATTTGATAGCATGAATTTCTTCCATAGCTGAAAATTAAATAAAGTTTTATATAACTTTTAGGTAGCTTACAAGACAAATAAGAGTAAAGATACGATGCGGTTAAATAAGTTTAGAGATGAACCGGAAACAGCGATATAATGTCATGGAACTGGCCTCCAATAGAAAAGTTCATATGCACAATGAACAGAACCATACACAAGACTATTTAAATAACACAGCTTTAATACTTGTTAATTTGGCGAAGTCATAAATGCGAAGTTTTATCTAAATGTTTAACTGAAATTAAATATACTAAGATCTGTGGCGAGCGAGCTGGTCGCAAAGGTGGTTAGTTTTCAACAAAAAATGTAACAATGGATTTAGAAGGTTTTTAGTTATAACATTTCTATGGTTTCAATCTATAATCAATGACAATAACATATGTTCGAAATATAGAAAATTTTATAAACAATTTAAATCAAACTTTTATATTATTTAAGATACGCCTTCGCCACTGGCGTTCTGGCATAAGGATAGCGTATCTTTCCTATCATCTGGGCGTCCCGGGTTCGAGTACCGCTTCGGCGTGGTTGTTCTATCTTGTATCTGTGAGGTGAGTGAATGTGCTCCCCTATTAAAAAGGCCTGTGCTAGCGAATATGATGAGTGAGTAACAAAAGTAGTCGGCAGCCCTGGTCGGCGCTGTTACAAGCAAGATACGCTGATTAGGCTTAAAGGTCCATGGCAAGTGCCATAAGAAACAACAACAACAACAATGCTTTCACTTTGATTGAAATATAGACCCTATGGCCTTGGATATGGCGTTTCTAGGTTAGAGACCTCGGGTTTTGAGAGAATGATAGGTCTGAGGCTCTATTCCATTGAATATTCAAAGCGTAGACTCGTTTCATGTATGTTGCCACGTTCACAGTCAAAGTTCGTGGCCGATATTCGGACCGTTCATCTAATGAGATGATCACTTCACTCTGTCTTAACACTAGTTAGAAGAGGGGGGTGGTCATATAATTTGAGATGGTTTAATACAATTATATAGGAACAAACCACAAGTGAATGGCAGTAAATGTATTAAATCTGTCGGGATTAAATGCTATCTTCACCGATAGGTCGTGGAAGTTAGGCTGGAGGTTGCTATCTGAGACGTTCCTCTCTACAGTTTATCACGACTCAAAAGGGTTCATTGTAAGATTTCAGACACCCTGAAAGTAACACAGTAACCTTAATGGATCTATCGCTTCTTAAATTTCTTCGTGTCGTTAATGAATAATAGGTAAGAAATATAATTCTTTGGTGCGAATCTATCATTTTTGTTGAATCTGTTACTAATTGCCTTTGCCATGGATAAGTTCGCTGACAGTCGCCAGCGCGCCAACTAGAGACAAGAGAACATCTTAGCTACACACTCAATACATTCGCTTGCACAGTCCATTTTTATGGGGGGGCACATTCATACACGTCACAGATAATACACAGAAGAACCACAACCATGCCCCAATCGGGACTCGAACCTGGGATTCCCATATCACGAGGAAGACGACGTACCTCTGCTAGGAAGCCGGCTCATTGAATCTTGCTACAATATGCAATTTATACACCTTTTCACTAGTTGGCGTGAAAGTAAAGTTGCACTCACTAAATGCCATCCTGAATTACAACGGTATAATCATTGCGTTTATGATTATTCCATTTACATACATGTGAGCCGGCGTCCTGGCATTGGAGTAGTGCGTCTTCCCCATGATCTGGGGGTTCCGGTTCGGGCATGGTTGTTCTTCTGTGTTCTATCTGTAAGATGTGTGAATGTGTTCACCTGTAAAAAGGGGCTATGCAGGCGAATGTGATGAGTGAGTAGCAAAAGTCGTTCTCTTGACCCTCGTTGGCGTTACTGCAGAAAACCAGACACCGATTAGGTTTAAATCGCTGATTACCTCAGCGAGCTTGTCCATGGCAAGTGCCATAAGAAACAACACATGCAGGTGGAAATTCAAATCAATTGATGGTAAGGCATTTGGCCTAATTTGACTTTAAATGGTTACTCATTTGGCATAAAATCAGACAAGTATCTATATTTTAGATGCTATACCTATCTCCGAAAATCTCCGAATTTCTTGGCGAATACACAATAATGCACAAATCGTATGCAAGAAAGTAAGAATCGGACACGGGGATGTAGTAATCAGTGTTGCCACGCTTCCCGGTTCTGAAGAAATCGCGCCACCCCCCTCCCCTTCCTTTCAAGCTAAAACTTGACACCAGAAAACAACTTTCTTTTGTTTCTTGCACTGTGAACAGCTGTCGAGAAACAACTAAGAGAAGTCAGGGGGAAAAGATATATAATTAAGAAGGGGGACGAGAGTAAGTTCAAAGAAAACAAAACGTAGAAAAAAAAGGGAAGAAAAAAAATGGAGGGAAAAAAAATCGGCAGATGAAGGGAGATGCCACAGTCAAAAGTAGATAAAAAGTTCTGCAGAAGTTAGATGCAGATGGGGGGAAGGAAGAAAAAAAAACTGTGGGGTGGAGATAATGGGGAGGTTCTGGTGTTGCCGCAAGAGGCCCTTCTCGAGGAGATCCAGGGTGGAGGGACTGTTTTTAAGGTAACGTGAAAAACACACTGTGTTGGCAGCTAGGACAGCCTGCATGGGCATTTGTACCACACGCCAGGCTCGAGGCGAGTTTTAGTCTGTTTTTGGCATTTAATGAGCGTTGTTATTGATTTTAGAGTAATGGTAATTATTGAGAATTGAAGCAACAACAACCGTAGTAAATACTGTCGATCGTACAATTACACAACAAAATTACTCATACTTGAAATGCCATGGGAAGGCTTAAAATACTCCTTGCATGCTTGAATGTAGTCTTATAT
>JAOUZG010038693.1:8628-21612 GCA_026289955.1 Argiope argentata | reverse complement strand
GTGTGTGTGTGTGTGTGTGTGTGTGTGTGTGTGTGTGTGTGTGTGTGTGTGTGTGTGTGTGTGTGTGTGTGTGTGTGTGTGTGTGTTGGCGCTGTACAGGCCAGACCGTTCGACCTACAACTACCAAATTTGGTACATGTATACCTTGGGTGCCGGGAATGTGCACCTCGGAGACCTTTTTTTTAAATTTTTAATTAAAATTTTAATAAATTAAAAAATAAAGCAACTTTTGAAGTTTTTTCACTATAACTTCCGGAAATATTACAGCACGAAATTGATTTTTGCATCAAGTTAAAGCGCAAAAAAAATTAGTTTTTCAATGATACTAATGTTTTGACTTTTGAATTAAAACTCTATTTTTAATGAATTTTTAAACATTTAATTTAATCGTTTTTCATCCACAATTTATTTCGCAAAAAAAATTATCTTCACGGAAATCTCAAAAAAAAATTAGCTTTTAACAAAATATTGCCATCACATTTTCAGAAGCTCTGATTTAAAAAAAAGGTAATTACTTCCAAAAATAAAATAGAAAAATACAATTTTCATCACGTGATTATATGAAAAGATACAAATAGGAAATGTGATATTTTTTAAACAATAAATGCAAGAGAAACTTTTTCTTGATCGTTTGCAATATCAAAATTAACAATTCCATTAAAGAATTAAAGTTAATAAAAATAGAACGTAAAAATATATTACAAAAGTGCGACAGTTAAAACTGAAAAAGAATTTTTAGAAAAGTACCAAACGATGATCTTCTGAGAGCGAGATTAATTATTTAAAAGCAAGAAATCTTAGACGAACTTTGCAAATGAGGTCATTTCAAAGAAACGACGAACAAAAAGCAATTGATAATCAGTAGTAGTAAAATATTTTTGCATTCTTTTTTTTTTAATTTTAAAAACCATAAGACATGTTTTGAATCGTTACTTTTACTTATATGAAGAAGATATTTTGTGCAAATCAAAGAATTCGCCTTAGTGATTGTAATTTATCTCCGCATTTTAATGAATCATGCGAAATAAAAAAGCATCTGCTTTCAACGAAGTAACGTAATATTAAAGCAATATTGGTAAAAGTAGGTCAGCTTTTTGAAAACGCATCTTCTTTCAAACAAGCATACGTAATAATTAACAAAGCAAAATTTGTAAAAGCATATAAAAATATTTTTACCCGCATATTTCGGAGACATCAAAACTTTCTAACCAAAACAATATCATGTTCTCAAATGAGAAAAAATAAATCAACTATCATTCCAAATTAAACTTATAAAAATTTCATTTTCGGCAAGTGTCTGTATAAAATGAAATAATTATGAAAAATGATATTTTTGGAAAATAAATGGATGGAAACCTTTTTCTATGATATTTTACTATACATATATTACTAATCCAATTAAACAATTTTAATTAAGGCAAATATGGCTTAACATCTACAAGGCATCTTCTGTAATCGGAGCCCAACATCTAATTTCTTAATTTTTTGGGGAGAGACATAACTCTCTTAGCAATTAGTCCAAGTGAAATATATAACTATAGATTTAGGGGGAAATGCTGATGAATTAAATTTTTGCATACATCATCTGCTCTGTGAATCATAGTTAACAAAATATTCTTGAGACAATAAGTCCTTAAATAAAAAAGTGGCATTCCAATCAACTAAATCAATCATCAAAGCTGATCGATCTATGAAAATTTCAACATAACTATTCGATATAAACTGTCGATTTTAGATCACTTTATCAAGATATCAAAGAAGCCAATCAGAGTTACTCTAGAATAATTGGTCTGGATTATGATAATGATGATTGTTCTAAACTTGCAATATTCAGAACTGAATAAATCAGCCAGATTTGAAGAAGATAGAAATGTTTATTCATTTATTTAGAAGTTGAAATATTAAGAATATTTTACAAATATAAATCTATAAGACCAAAGGAATTTAAACCATAATTTTTTGAAATATATTTATAAACCTAAAAAAATTTTATTGAGAGCATTTATATACATCTAAAAATAAAATTAAAAACTTAAGGTTTCAATTAATCTATGAAATTCTTGCTAAATAATTCCTTGAGATCTTATGAAGTATAAAAAAAATTACAATGTTTCAATTTCTGTAGTGAACATATAACTTCAGTGTCAGACTATTCTGCTTTCAGTTCTTAGTTTTATTTAAAGACATGCTTAGATTGAGTAATGAGGTCTTGATATTAATTGAAGTTTCATCATTTTCAATTTAATTTAAAAGTGAATTTTACGTGCACTGATAGAAAATCAGAGAGAGATGCGGACTTCAAAGATAGGACTGCTTAAGGCCTACAAAATAGCA
Source organism: Argiope argentata (assembly GCA_026289955.1). NCBI lineage: Eukaryota > Metazoa > Arthropoda > Arachnida > Araneae > Araneidae > Argiope > Argiope argentata. The sequence continues at coordinate 19,278 of JAOUZG010038693.1, read as the reverse complement.
TAAGTGAGTTATATGACTATCGAAATGTGAAGCTTAAAAATATTTTGCTGAAAAACTTATTATGAGACCAAATTATATAAAAAATTATTTAACCCTTTAGTCGGCATTAATACTGGCGAAGCAACTGGTCGCCAAAGGCGGCTAGTTGTTTAATAAAAAGTAACTAAAATAAAAAAAATTCTTATCTTCCTAATATCCAAAGTTGGAATCGATTTTTTTTAATTAGTTTTTATATTATTTGTTATACACTTCCAATTGACATCCCGTTTCAAACTTATAGCTAATAATTAAATAGCATTCATAAACTAATAGTTAAGTTGTAATTTTCTCATAAAATAGAAGTCAAATAAATTTTTTATTGTTTGTTTTATTTTTTCGTATAGAAAGTTACAAAGAAAAAGTTTTGCAATTGTCAAAACATTTGAACGTGAAATTTAGAAGAATCTTTATATTTCCTACGTTTATTTGAGCATTTAGAAATCCCCGTGCACCCCTAAGTATCACACGGGGCTTACAGTTGTGGATAACACATCGCATACAGAATAGCTACTCACGCATCACATTCACTTGGACAGCCCCTTTTCATGGTGGGAGGCCCATTCAGACATATCACAGACAGAACAGATAAAGAACACGGAACCAGTACTAGAGTCCAGGACTCCCAGACAGGGCCCGACTAAATCTAATTGGGGCCCGGAGCAAAATATTCTTTGGGGCCCCTGTGCTTTAATATTTTATTAATGGAGAGCGATCACTAAAGAAAAAAACCTAAAATAAAATTTCTATTCAATTTGGGGGGCCCACATAAGTGGGCCCGGAGCAACTGCCCCGTATGTCCCTGCCTTAGTCAGGCCCTGCTCACAGATAACGGGGCAGACGCGCTACTCCTATTCCAGGACCTCGGCAATACTTTGAGTTTGACGCATAAATTATGACATGTAATCTTAGTGTTAAATTTATAGAATTCTGTCAAATTGTTTGTGTGTCTTTTCCAGTGCAATTCAGCCTGACAACTACACAATGAAAAGAACTAAGTAAGTAAAATTTGGTGCACAATCTTAGCATTTAAAGTGTTTTAAATTAAATTCTTCAATAGATAGATTAGCTGTAGATCTATCCTTTTCTTATGCGTATAAATGTGCTAACTCAAAAATAAAACGGCAGAGATAAGGGGAATTTCATGAATGGTCTTGATTGAAATTGATTGTTGATTTTTATTTAGATGCACTCGAATGACAAAAAATACATCCACGTTTATGCTGAATGTGTAGTTTAGTTTACTTATATTAACGCTCCATTTTGAAGCAACCCTAAGGATATTGTGGGGCGGACCTCGTAGCCTTGAAGCACAGTCAGATGACGAGGATGTAACTTGAGCCGAACCCACCCCCTTCTGAATTTCAACACCACACTAAAAGGAGGAACTGAATGTGAAGAAGGACATTTGTATTAAGGGATATGCGAGAAGATATCGGGAAGATTTTAGAATTTATTGTTTCATTTTTTCGATTTATTATTTCTTGAACAATATTGTTACAAGCGGGCGAACGCCGGGAAAGCATGCAGGAGGGAGAGCGATTGGCGACGGCATGAAAGAGCTTGGCGCCAGCCGGGTTGGTTTGGCGAAAGGAATAGTCTAGTAGCCTCTGGATCGCTCGCGGTTATTTCCGAAGCTTTGCACACTCGCTCGCTCAGTTATATAAGGGATGGGTTGCCGCAGCCTGGCAGAGTTTCCTCTCGGAAGAGAAGCGTCTCGGTGGACTAGCGGATTACTTTTCTCGCTTGTTATTGGTGAGCTGCGTTTACGTTTGCTGTTATCGTGGCTTTATTGAGCTCGTTGTGACTTACTGTTTGCTGTGCTATACGATAGCTGTTTTGCAGTCTGTTTTTATTGCGCGTCAGGCTTGTATTTACGCTGTAAGTGACTGTTGACTGCTGGATTGTGTTTTTAAATCTGAAGTTTTACTTTCTCAAGTCATCCTGTAAATATCTGTAAATAGATGTAAATAAATTTGTTTGTGTTGTCCTCAAGTAAAGTCCATTCAATCCGAACCCGCTACGCTAAAAACGTAACAATATATAAAATTCGGTGAGATAGAGAGTTTTAATTGTATTACAAAAAGCCTCCACGACCTTTACAATTTTGGAAATCCGTTTAAATGTTCCTTATTTCTTAAGATTTTACGCAATGGAATGCAAGACGCTATTAGAGAAAAAAATCGCAATTTTTTATTGGATATTTGAAATTTTCTTTACAGTTTTGAATCTCTGATTTAGATTTTCACTCTTTCCTTAGATTTTACTCAGATGAATACAACAACTTCATTTAAAAAAATCGCCGATTTTTAAATTGGATATTCGAAATTTAATATTGTCTCAGCAAAAATGAAAGATCTCTATTTTGCTGCACAGCAAACCACTAACGGTACATTCATAACATAATAATTCATACACTTACATTTAACTTGATTTGTTTCTAATTTGTAAACATGTAATATTTATCAATACGTAAAAAAATACAAGTATTATGCATTTATTTGCATTTTTTTACGACACTATTTTAATATTTACATTATTATATTAACAATCAATCGATTAGCTAAGTTATTCTTTAACTTCATATCTCAGTGAATTTGCCAAACAAAATCTATTTAAAGATTCCGGAAAATTTATAATAAAGAATCATGAATGAAATTCTAATAATTAGAGAGAATAATGAAAATAGAAAACAATTATTTGTTAGAATTCTAATAAGATCATGTTTCTAAACACTATTTTATTAAATATATTTTAATGTTTGTCGAAAACCGTTATATTTCAATGTGTGCCTTTTTTTTTTATTTCGTTCCCTTTCCAATGTTTAATGATCGACTTTTTAAACAAGCAATCATGAAGTTTGTTAATACTCAGCAGCATTTCCTTTGTTGATCAAAGATAGGAACGTTATAATTAAACTTACCTTATAAACAGCATCATTCAACACAAACGAATGAATGGATTGTAACAAAATTTAAATGTATAGACTATACACGAGATGTTCTCACGGAATTTCAAAAAAAAAATGATGGTTCCAAAATGTCCACCAACGGACGCTTTTTCTTGAAAACCATTAATTTTAACTCAATAAACGACCAAAAGGGGATGCAGAAATAGTAGTAACATTTAAACTAGTTTCTGATCACATTTTCATTAAATCATATTAAGTTGAGGCCAGAAAAAAATATCATTCAGCTACTTAAGAAAAAAAATTCAATTTGCAGAAGCGAGAACAAATTGCCGGTGTCCTGGCTCAGATGTAGCACGTCTTCCTCGTGATCTATGAGTTCAGAATTCAAGTCCTGGTCAGGGCATGGTTGTTCTTCTGTGTACTATCTGTGAGATGTGTGAATGTGCCCCCCTGTAAAAAAGGATTGTTCGAACGAATGTGGTGAGTGTGTTGTTTAGTCGTTCTCTTAGTCCTAGTTGGAGCTACTTCAAAAACAAGAAATGCTTATTTGGCTTAAAATCGCTGATTATCGTGTTGGGATAGTTTGCGGATGCGATACGCCCGAACTCCCAATATTATGGTTAGTAGCCGAGTAACATACCGATCGATCAAAAGGGAGCCTTCAGCTCGAAGGATATTATCTGGCTTATATAGAAATCACCACATACTCTCCACTAGTGAGTCGGTGGATTAGACGAGCGATACATATGTGAAGTGTTGGTGGTGATGTAAACAACTGTCGTATTTAATGCGCATCTAGGTCTTTGAGTCGCCGATAGAGGGCGCCACGACAGTTGAACGAAGCTAAGGGCGAAGGTTGCGTTATTCAAGATCGATCGCCGGGTTACCATGTTGTAAGGGATCCTTCAGCTCGAAGGATATTATCTGGCTTATATAGCAATCACCACAGCCGTCAGCGCGCTTGGCCATAGAAAGTACCATTAGTGACAACAACAGAACAAATTTGACGAAATTGCCCAAGAAGAGCAGTTGTTTATCGGAGTCCAAGAAGGATGTAGGGAAAGATACTCCATCTGATCATCTTTATTCACCAGTGAAATTTCAAGTCGATGGACAGGGTGTTCAACAGCAGATAGTAACTGATCAGTTTTGATGCTTCGTATGTGAAGCGTTATGGAGTTCTTTAAGTCATTTCGACGTCCCAAAAAGATACCATCGTCATTACAGCCGTAAACATCGAATTAAAACATGACAACGACTGCAAACATATCTCACCTTAACATTTTTTTTGCATGAAGCTTCCTCTTCTTCGCAAGCATACAAATCTCAATTTTTCCTAGAAGTCACAACTTTTTCCGGTTTTAAATTTTATTACTCATAATTCTTGTTCTGGATTTCAAATATTTACTTTTTCCTTCATTTCCATATTTTAGTTATTTTACCAAATATTCAAGAGAATTTGTATTTAAAAATTGAGAATTTTCAAATAAAAATGTGAAGAAATATTTGAAACTGTGAAAATAAAACACATACATTTTCAACATATTCTTATTGAGAATATTGCCAACTGGAAAAGCCTTCGAATGACTTAAAAAATTATATTTTATGTTGCTTGAATCAATAAGGGGAAATCCGGCATCCTGGCACAGCGGTAGCGCGTCTTCCTCGTCGTCTGAGTGTCCTGGGTTCGAGTCCCCGTCAAAGCCGGGTTGTTCTGTTTTTTATCTGTGAGGTGTATGAATGTATGAGTCTGTGAGGTGCCCTTGTATAAAAGGGCTGTGGTAGCGAATGTGATAATTGTGTGTCATCTTCTTCCTATGGGATAAAAGTCAGACTTCTACCCTCCGCTACTACACTCCTTCCGTTGTAAAGTGGACATGTCGTCATCACCATCAATAAATGGAATAATGATCAAATTAAGAGTTTAGATATTTATATAATCTTCCGATCGTGTCAGTCACATTTAGTAAAACATTCTGGCACAAAGAGGGTTTAAATCTTTTTATGAACTTTTCTACGGCTAAAACGGATTGAGTTATAATATCGGGTGTCCAAAAAGTTCCCGTACTCCAAATTAAAAAAATCATTTTCCATTATTTTTTTTCAAGTATATTAAATTTTGCCATACGAGTAATGAAACCATGGACATATCTGAAGCTTTTTTCGGCGATCGACTTATCTCAAAAAATCTTTGGCCACCTCGATCCCCTGATCTGACCATCCCGGACTTTTTTCTGTGGGAATATTTAAAGGACAAAGTTTATGAAGATGATCCTCAAATAATAGATGATTTGAAAATCGTAATTACCCAAAGGATACAAGAAATCACTCCTTGCATGTTAAAACGCGTTTTGAAATACATGCGCAAACGAGTTCAGCTCTGTCTCCAAGAAAGGGGTGGACATTTTGAACATTTATTATAAGTGTAAGTTCAGTATTTTTTTCCCTTAGTTATGCTAAAAGTGCTTTTTATCATTGGCAGAGCCGGCTTGCTGGCACAGAGGTAGCGCGTCTTCCTCGTGTTCTGGAGGTCCCGGGTTCGAGTCCCGGTTCGGGCATGGTTGTTCCTTTGTGTGCTATCTGTGAGATGGGTGAATGTGCCCCCCTGTAAAAAGGGTCTGTGCAAGCGTATGTGTGTGTGTTTCATCTTCATATGAGCTAGAAGTCAGACTTCTGCCCTCGGGTGCTCAGGGGTTCATACCCTCAGAAGCTACTGCACCCCTCTTTCCGCGGTAAAAAGCGGACACGACATCATCATCCTCATTGGCAGAAAAATAATTCTTTATAAACCTATTGTTTTTGAAAAATAAATCCACAAATCATCAGTGCGGGAACTTTTTGGACACCCTGTATTTTGAACATCACAATGAGCATAAAAGGAACAAGCATTGAATAATCCAATGAATAATGGGATTGAGGTGGTCGTTGGTTGGCTTTATTTATTAAATTAATTCGGACTTACGTAAATTGGAACCGGTATCTCTTCTATTCGTGATTTTAAAAAGAAAAATAATTCTCCCTATTAAAAAGTTTTTCGAAAATCTGCTCTTTGAATAATGAACTTTTTGGCACCCCTATTAGAGATATAAAACGCATATATAGAGGGAAAAAACACTCCTCATATAACAAATAATAACCCCTTTAAAAAAATTATCATTCAAAAAAATGGCAAGCAGTAACGTAAGAGGCAAAAATTCTCTCATTATAAAAAAAAAATTTTTGTTAACAAATAAATTTTAAAACTTCTCAATAGATTAAAAAAATAATGATATTGTGAGATCAAAAAGATTTTTTTTTTGCTTTAAAATCTGCGAAAGAAGAAAGAAATCAAAAATATGATGTTTCAGAAACATCGCGTTTCATGATGGAACGAACCTATTACTGTTAAGAGGGGGAAAAGGGATGATTAATACGTATTCCGAGAGACATCGTCTTTGTTAAGAAACTTAGAAGAACGATAGCAAAATCAGATTGTAACTTTGTTATATGAGGTCCATTGAAACGAAAGAATTGTGGACGTCGTTTATTAAAAGGAGAAGCAATTTATTTTGTCGTGGGTAACAAATAGAGCGTGTTGAAAGTGTTGCCAAACTCTTCTTGGAACAATTCATAAATATTTAGTTAAGTGTTTGAGAAATAAATTCCACTCAATGGCAAGGATGATTTATTCGTAATTGCACCTGATATTGTGTAAACCCAATATTTGAATTATCCTGGAAATTCGGTTACTAGATCTGTAACTCAAAAATGAATTGAATGAAATGTTTCTATTCTTATGAGACAGTACGGAAAATTGAAAGGACATTCGGACCTTTGTCCGAAATGTTTGAAGCATGGTAACGTCGTAGGTTTTGTTCGTTTATTTTATTATCATGCCAGAACATGATTTGTTTGGGGGGGTGAGGTTTTTGATATCAACAAAAATCCGTAGGCGAAAAATAAAAATGTTATTATCTGCCTGAGCTTCTCAAAAAATTCAGCTTTTAATAACGTTTTGCTATTGCATTTACAAAAACTTTACATTTAAAAAAATAAGTTAATGACTACAGAAAATAAAATCTAGAAAAATGTCGTTTTGAGCAAGTGATTAGACGAAATAAAATAAATCGGAAATTTGATATTTTTTTTAACAATCAATGCGAGACAAAGTTTTTTTTTAATCTTTTGCAATGCTAAAGTGACTCATTCAAATGAAACAATTAAAATAAATAAAAACAAAATTTAACTTGCACGAGCACGTGGTACTTGGTCGTTCAAGAAATTGTGTTCTGATATGAAACTTTGTTGAAATATGCTTAAGCAGATTTCATTTTAATCGTTTTTTTTTTTTAAATTTTGCTCTTAAATGTAAAAAACATACAATGTACATCCGAAAAATGCATTTCATATCGACGAAATCCATGAGAATATGAATCAAATAGCTGAAATAATGAGATGTTTCGATGTAAAATATATACAGGGTGTCTGTAATTAAATGACCCTACTTTAAAGCTGTCTACAGGCGAAACTATTGTTCAGAAAGTTATGAAATTTTATATACGACATAATAAAGGGATGGAAATTTGTTTGGGCGATCAATAAAATAGTTCAAAAGATCGCCACCAGGCGTGGTTGTTCAAATTGCTATTATCAAAATTTTATTATCTTCACGAACATTCCAAAAAATATCAGATTTTAATAACACGTTGTCATTGCATTTACAAAAGCTCTGATAAAAAAAATAAGTTAAGGACTCCAGCCAATAAAACCTAGAAAAATGTTGTTTTGAGCAAGTGGTTATATGAAAGGAAATAAATAGGAAATTGTGATATTTCCTATTTATTTCCTTTCCAGGACAAAGTTTTTTTTTTTTTTTTGGATCGTTTGCAATATTAAAGTGATTCATTCAATGAAACAATTAAAATGAATAGAAATATAATTTAACTCGCACGAGCACGTGATGCTTAGCCGTTCAAGAAATGATGTTCTGACACGATACATTGAAATATGCATAGCAGATTTCATTTTAATCTTTTTAAGTATTTTTTCTTCGAATTATGTCCAGTTTCCACTCGGCCAGTTATAAGACTGCAGTAGGCAGAGCATGCGCAAAAAGGCTGAAAATGCTGTTCTGTCGATAGTAATTGTGTCGACGAGACAGCAGCATGCCGTTATATTGCATTTTTTTCTCACTGAGCAATCATTTATAGAATTTATTTATTTATTTATTTATTTTTGGCGTGGAAAAATGGATCTCTTATCATAAGATTAATTCCAACTTTTTTTTTCTCTTTGTGTTTTTTTAATGCGAACTTGTGTTTTTTATTTGGTTTGCCATTTTTTTTTTCAATTCTTTTTTTTTATTTGGATGTGTTGACAATTTTATTTTTATTTTACCATATTTCTTTGTGTAAATATCTATCATTTTAATGCGATACGCCGGGAAATAATAAATTCAGTGGCGCCAAAACGGTAATTTATGGTCAAACATGGAATACCTGAATCTATCGAATGAAATTGTGGCAAACTTAAATGAGTCCCTTTCTGTGCATGCGCTGCCAATTTCCCAAATGTAAACTCGTCATTGTTGTTGTTACTTATGGCACTTGCCATGGACAAGCCCTCTGCTGATGCAGCAGCAGATTTAAGCCGAAAGAAGCGTCTCTTGTTTTTGAAATGGCGCCAACTAGGGCCAAGAGTACGACTTAGCTACACACTCACCACATTTGCTTGCACAGCCCCTTTTTACAGGGGGGGGGGGGCAGTCACACATCTCAAAGATAGTACACAGAAGAACAACCATCCACGAACCCAGGACTTCCAGAACACGAGGAAGACGCGCTACCTCTGTGCCAGTAAGCCGACAAAGTTGGCGTTAATTTCTAGAGATAACAAAGGAGAATGCGTGTGTGTGTGTTGGTGCTTTATAGAACAGATCATTTATTCATTTGACCTAGAGATACAAAATTTGGCAGAAAAACTCTTTGAAAGCTGAAAATAAGCACTTCGAAGAGACTTTCATGAAAGTTAAGTATTATTTTAAATTAATTTCAGATTGGACAATATTTTGGTGATATGAGAATTTTATTGCATGGCACTTGTTTTCGCCACTATCCTCAAATTCAAACCAATATTTCCTATCAATTATATGCATTTAATTTTTAAATATAGTTTGCTACTTTCCACTTTTGGATGAAATTCGAATTGAATTGACGGGAGCATGGATATAAAAATATGATTAAGTTGTTCACCTGAAATCAAATATAATCAGTATTCCAGATAAACCTAGTAGATGCCAAAAACTGCTAATCTTTACTTATAATAAAGCTCAATGTGTGTGTGTGTGTGTTGGCGCTCTACGGGTTAAACCGTTCGACCCACAGCTACCAAATTTGGTATATGTATACCTTGGGGACCGAGAATGTGCACCTCGGAGCCCATTTTTGAATTTGAAATTAAAATTTTAATTAATTAAAAAATAAGCGAAATTTTAACGGGTTTTTTTTTCGTTGTAAACAGTTTTATTTCAGGCAAATATGGCTTAACATCTACAAGGTATCGTCTGTAATCTGATCCCAATATCTAATTTGTTTGTTTGTCAGTTCTTAGTTTTATTTAAATGCATGCTTGGATTGAGTAAAGATTTCTTTATATTAATTGAAGTTTCATCATTTTCACTTTAATTTAAAACTGAATTTTACGTGCACTGATAGAAAATCAGAGAGAGATTCGGTGTTCAGGACTGCTTAAGGCCTACATAATATTATAAGTGAATTATAAGACTATCGAATCCGGCTTGCTGGCACAGAGGTAGCGCGTCTGCCTCGTGTTCTGGAGGTCCCGGGTTCGAGTCCCGGTTCGGGCATGGTTGTTCCTTTGTGTGCTATCTGTGAGATGGGTGAATGTGCCCCCCTGTAAAAGGGGCTGTGCAAGCAAATGTGTGTGTGTTTCATCTTCATATGAGCTAGAAGTCAGACTTCTGCCCTCGGATGCTCAGGGGTTCATACCCTTAGAAGCTACTGCACCCTTCTTTCCGCGGTAAAAAGCGGACACGACATCATCATCATCATACGACTATCGAAATTTGAAGCTTAAAAATATTTTACTGAAAAACATATTATGAGGCCAAATTATTAAAAATAAATTAATTGAACCTTTTAGTCTGCCTTAATGCTGGCAAAACGACTGGTCGCCAAAGGCTGCCAGTAAAGAATTAAATTAAAAAATCCTTTTTTTATGTAGCATCCTTTCTTAATCTATACGTTACCAAAATAAAAATTGAACAGATTACAAAAAGTTTAGAAGGAATTAATAAGTTTGCATGAATTATAGTCCAACACACTCGCACACACTTTTATTATTAGTGGAGACTACCGGACAGTTCAATATATCCCTCACCTGTTGGATCTCACAATGAATATTTTATATCTAATAATGTTTGCTGACTAATTTAAATACAGCTAATGTGGACTTGTTCTCATATTAAGCATGCACAAAATTCCATCAGTTTCTGCAAGTTTTTGGCATCGATGAAAATATTCACATGCCACTCAGAATAAAAATGAAAACTTACAAATAGCAAATCATTACCAACTTTATATAGCAGTTTCCTGCTATACGAAGCGATGTTTGCTATTTATACCGATTTCTTACTAACGTATGCAACAGTTACCTGAAACGTCTCACACATTTTCAGCAAAAAATACTTTTACTAGAGTTTTTCG
>JAOUZG010038692.1:3798445-3837984 GCA_026289955.1 Argiope argentata | reverse complement strand
TTTATCTGTGTCTTTAAAATGTGTTTATGATAATGCATATTTTTATAAAATACAATAAATATTATGATTGAAATGTCATGCAAGAAATATTTGCATTTACAGATTAATTCTGAAATTTTTTATTACTGATATCAAATTGGAGCTTATGTAAACATCATGAAAACATAATAGTCAGACAGAGTTTTTCCTGCTGTTTACCAATTATATATATATATATATATACAACATTTTTCCTTAAAAGTTTTTTTTTTCCATTTTTCACATAGGATATGTAAAAGATGATCATTGGCAGTTTGAAAACTTTAACTTTCTTTTCAAGAAAATGTATGTTGTTAAAAGCCCAAAAATTGCAGATAATGTTTTTTCTCCCCTCAAATAAAGATTTTTTTCATTAGATCAGAAATTCCTCTTATGTCAGTATCAGAAAATTTAAAACTGTTTTCTTTGGAGAGAAACTTAGTAAAAGCCTTAGTTTCAGAGGTTTTTAAAAATTCAAAAAACAAATTGACAAATGTCTTTCAAGGTACTGAATAGATTAAAATTGTAAAAATTGGTATAGTGAATAAAATTCTGATAATACAATTCCAAGACCAAATTATAATTGAAAGAAAATTTTTCTGAAATAAAAATTGAAAAATTTAAAGAAGAAATATATGTTATGAAACCTGATATCAGCAAAATCGGGAAATGGAGAGAAAAAAAATTATAGAATTGGATTTTCAATTTACAAAAGAATATATGTTTGAAGAAAAATAGTAACTCTAAGTATATAAAAAAATAAACAAGATTATGATCTTAAAATGATTTAAAAAAAGAGAAGAAAATGAAACATATTGTTTGATTTAAAATCAAAAGGAAAATTGTAGAAAGGATTTTTAAACTGTTGATATCTGCAAACTAATTTGTTGAAAGCAGAAGATTATTGAAATTTTCAGTTCATAGGAAATCGAATTGTTTTAGAAATTGAGTTTCAATTGAATAGTTTAAAATGCAAATTTGAAATATTTTAATATGTACTATTGCTGCCAGTTCATTTGTTTAATGCAATTAAACATTTCTTAATTTTTATTAGTCTCTTATGTTGTCCCTTTCATTCTCCCAAGCATTAAGCAATTCTTACGGAATTAGTATTTTCTGTGAATTTTGTCTTAATTAGATTATGTATATATTTGTGAAACTATTAGCATCTAGAAGTTGCTTTATGGTGGTTTACATTAAAGGTGTTTTCATTGGAATTTTCGAAGCCTACATTGAGCTACTAGATTTAACTTATGAAATGAAGGCGAGTGTCAGAAATTCCCTTAGTACTTTTCTCTTAAGCATTTAAAAGTAGTAAACAAGAAAATTATTAGCAAAAAATTTACATTTCTATGTATGAAATTTATTATTTGCATTTTTATATATAAAGTACCAATTTTGTTATCCTTGGAATTTTCAAAATAAATAAATAAATAAATAAAATAAAGTCTTGAGAATCGTGCAGCAATATTTGAGACTAAGGGTTATCTGCCAACCATATAAAAGGTCTTATATAAATTATGCTTAAATCATAAAGAAACTTTTTGTTGTTGTTTGTGAGTTTATCAATAATGAAATTTTTTTCTGTTACTTTAAATTTATTATTTAATTATCTCTGTATACACTCATAATTTCTTGTATATGCAAAAATATAGTTAATCACTAAAGATTTCAAATGGTTGAATTGTAGTTCCTCCCTATATGCTGCCAGTATGGTAATTTAACAAAACAATCTGATGGCAACCCTATTTCTTTTTTGTTTACTACTTTTTAGAGTGGTTGAATTTTGCATGACCTACAACTATTTTACGTTCTAATGTTAAATTAAAATTAATGATAAATGTCAATCAAAGATTTTAATTTAGTTTTGAATTATAATTAAAAGTTTTTTAATGCTAATAAGACACTGTAATGTTATTTTTAATGTGAATATGAACAGAAAATATTTATTCTTTTGAAATACTTAACTGTCATTATGCATTTTAGAAATTGTCTGAATTAATAATGTATGAAATTATCCTTATGAATTGTCCTTGCTCTTTTTTTTTTCTTTCTTTCTTTCTTTCTGATCTGGTGGTTTCTTTAATAATTTGCTATGCTGCTAATTGTTCACAAACAGTGAATGGGATGTCTGAAAATATTTTGAAACTGAAAAACAGATAAAGAAAGAGTGGAATATATATATGAATTGATGAAGTTGGAAAGAGGATGCTTGTTTGAAATTTTGTATTGAAAAAGTTTCATTGCTACTTTTTTCATTATTTCTCTTGATTATACATTTTTCCTGTTATTCTCACAATCCTTATGTTTAATGAGCTATTGAAACTACTAGGATTCTGCATCCACTGAGCAAAGCCATAGAATGTTTTTTAAGTTAAAAATTTTAGTCCTGTCCTTTCTGCAGATACTGATGGCATCTCATGCTCTAAAATTTATATTCTGCACAATAGATTCTTCTTTTACTATAGAACCTGAAAAAACTTCTTTATTTCAAAATTATTAAAATAATCATCAATAATGATTCCAAAGGTTAAAAAACTCTCAGATAAAGCAATACTTATTAGTTAAGATCATAATTTTGATGCAGAAAATGGTAATCATAATTGTTTCACTAAATTGTTTATTTTGTTAGCTATCTTTATCGGCAACTTATAATCCTTAGTGCAGCACTTTTACCATTCAAACATAAAATTTTGAACAATCTCCTTGAATTTAAAAAACACAATTTTAGAAAACGTACACCTGCCCGTTGTAAAAATAACTCAGAAATAGTTTGAACTATATATGTGAAATTTGGTATATAATATTTAGATTTCTATCAATTAAGAGTTTAAATTTCTGTAGAAGAAGTCTGGTTGTTCGAATATAAGGTGACATGATAATTGCAAAATGAATAGAGCTAGTTAGATAAAGTTCAGTACACAGATTTAAAATCTATAGTGAAGACACCTGTCAAAATTTGAGCAAAACTCAGCTATAGGTATACTACATATACTGGTCTATATTTTCAGAAACATTAATACAAAAATATTATTATTTAAATATATAATATTTGATTTGGGATTTTGCGACTACTTGTACAGTTTTGTGATAAATTTTTACTGTAGTTAGTTAAGAAAAACATGTCTAATGTACAAATTCCATTTATATATACTATTAATTCTTACCAGGGATTAATCGCCTAAAATAATAAAGATCAGATATTCCTGCCAAAAAATATTTTGCGGCTGCTGTATATCAATGCCATGTAAAGTGTCCTCTGGTTTAACACTAACGCTGCCGCTGGTGCGTCAGCATGGTGCTACCTCCCATGCCGGTGATGCTCTGGGGCAACAATCGAGTATGATAAGTAAACTGCTTTAGTTTTATTTCGGATTTGGAGGTTGAACGATGAGGTTTTTGTGGCACATTAGTGAAGCATTATTTTTACTAAACACAAAAATAAAAGGGTTTTTTTTTGACTTTATTATTAAAATATTAGGAGCGTTTTTAATCATTAAAACACTTTTTTTAAATTCGGCTTCTGAGGATGGATATATAAATTTTGGTGGCAGCGAATGTGTTAACAAAAAGGCATGCACGAAATATTTGCAGACACCACTCCCTTTGATTTCTTTATAATATTAATAACTAATATTTGCAATTGTTTTGAGGGAATTTGTGAATTCTCAACGTGTTTTGAGACCTTTAATAAGTCATTTTAATATTGCAAAGAAACCTTTATTGTTTATCTTTGGTCTTTTTTTTTCCTTAAAATAATATTAATGACTCATGTATGCAGTTGTTTTCAATGAATTTATTAATTTTAATTACCTTTACAAAGAATACACTTTTATTAATTGTGATAGCTGTATACAGAAACTTTTTTACATTTGTATTCATTTCTAAAACTTTGATTCATATCATTTTGACAGAGAGAGAGAAAAAAAAAATGTTAAGTTATGTTTATCCTGAGGGAAGAATCTTATTTACTACTCTAATTAGCCATGTATTCATAACTTTAATATAATTGTACAAAAAGGATTAATTAATAAGATCATTCATTAGTTTTTGGAATACTTTGTGAATGTCTAAATATTAAAGTTTACATTGATTTAATAATGTTTTTATTACAGCTTTCTAATTTTAAAATACATATATATCTTATATGATGTTTAAGAAATGATAATCTTGTGTTATAAGAAGTTATAAATTGCTAAAATTAAAAGATTTAATAATAATATATTGAAAATTCTTTAGAAAATTATGGAATAGAAACTCAGTAAAACATTTTATTACAAGGGTAGATGAGATTTCTGATTTTGTAGCAGCGTTTCTGCTATGGTAGCAAACAAAATTCTGAAAGCAATCTTTAGCCTTTTATATACACAAATAGTAATATAACCTTTTATATACACATGAAATATCAATAAAATTATTTTTAAAAAAACTTTTATTTTCTTTATTTTTATTGTGATGGACATTGTAATACTGTACCCCAATTTTAAGAACAGTGTTATGTTATTTTAATGATTGTAAATGGTATGAAATGATGAATTATTGAATTGATAAAATTATTTGAATTGAATTATAAGATCTAATAGTACCTTAAGCAAGCATTAAATGAAATATTACATTTGACAAATTATGTATAATTAAATCTGGAATAAATAATATAAAGACTGCCATAACCAAATTAGAATTTTCAAATATTTTTCAGACACCAAACTTATATTTCTTTCTTTTGATGTGTTCTCATACTTAAATATTTTAAACAAATTGTAAGCAAATAAATAGTAATATAAAATATAATGTAAAGATACATTAAAAGCCTCTCATAAAAAGGTATATAAACCTATATGGAGGGAAAATTTTGGAGATAATTTAACAATTCATTTTTGTTATCTTTCTAATTAAAAGTTTGTAAATGGAAAATTCAGTGCTGTTTAGAGTAATAAAAATTATTTTGTGAAATATATGCTTGTTAAAAAATGTTTTAATTATACAAATTATGTATGTAACAAGGTGTTTCATTTCATGGAGATATTCCACTTAAATCCAACAGAACACAAACACGATTGATTATACTATTAAAATTTTATTCATTATAACATAAACATTACTCATGAATAAAGAAAATTGAATTACAAATACAACACTTTACTTTAGACATGTAAAAAACAAATTTAATTACAGAAATATGAGTAGTAGTATAAATTTTTTCAAAATGCTAAGATTTTTTAGAAAACTAGATGACTGACATAATTTTAAATAAATTCAAACTAATGTTTTTAACACTTTAAAATGAAATTCAATTTAATACTGTACCATCTTCCCTCTTGCAAAATATTTGATAGACTTAGTATCTATCAAATACTCTGTTTAAGGAATAGTATTTATTATTTTTCTCCAATTGACCTGCATTTTTTTTCTGTAGGTTTTGTTAGTGATTGTAAACTAATTTTTTTCTATAAATATATATAAATAAACTCTTTTGATTGTTTCATATTTACTAATGTGTAATAATACATCCATAAAATAAGTATATGGTAGTTTTATTTTCTTTGTGATGACTCAATCATGATTGTTGCATTTTTTTAATTAAATAGGTCTGAAGCAAATTGATGGGAAAAAAACTACTGTGTTCTAGCATGCAAGTATTGAAAATTGACTAGAGAGATTTTTATGCTGAAAATAGAAAATTAATATGATATATCTGATTTCATAGGTAAGATACACATTTTTTTTTTCAATCAACTCAGATCCGATTTATTTCAATCAACAATTTTTTCAATCAATTTGTAGAAACATTTACAAGGTATCAACTCATTTTAAGGGGTAATCTGTTTTGTTTCTTGTGCCTTGCATTTAAACTTTCGGTTTTATTAATATTCTCTTATAGATAAATTGGAAGAAATTTAGGTTTTTAGTCAAGCTCTGTAATGAATCATATTTCATACTGTTCTGTATTTTATCTCCATATACAATATTTTCTTACATTTGTTATTTCTCTAATTTTACACCTATTCATGAAATATCATAACATTGTTTTAATAGTTTAGTACTCATGAATAAAATTGTTATATTAAATTATCCTATTTGTAATCACAGTGAGTTAAATTTATGATGTATGTTTATGATTTCTTTGCTTGCAAATCTGAAGATTTCTCACCAAAATTTATTCTGCGTATTACCTGTTTTAACTGAAGATGGCAAAGTATGATTGTCATTTCAAAAATAACTGGATGAATCTGTAATTAGATAATGCAATTATCTCCATGAAGGTAATTCATTTTTGGTTGATACTGGAAAGAGCAACTTTGTTTAGTATCCTAAATTTACTCCTCTTTGCAAGACCAAATTTAGTTCAAAATGTTTTTAAAATTACTGTTGAATTTATATTTATGGGGCCATTGCTCTAAAATACCTTTTTTTATTGGGCTTTTTTGTAATGAAAATTTAGCTTCTTGTCATTTCCTGTTATAAAATGAATATCTTTAGTTGTGGAATGCATGCAGCATCAAAAGCTACTCTAAATAAATGGGCTATTAATGTAAATAAGTTTTTTGGAATCATAGTGCGATTCTGTGAAACATTTCATCTACAATTTCTATTAACATAAATTTTCTATATCATCTCATAGATTTGAAAGGAAAAGACTGTACTGCTTTTAAATTTTAATTACAGTGTGTGATATGTTTCTGTGAAATCCATTTAGATTGTATATTTTGGGAACATGAAGCATTTTCTCAAATCCTTGGTCCTGTATTTATATCATTACTTCTTAAATAAAGATGTTTAATTTTTAACAACAGTAAATTTTTCATGGATATTTTATACATGACAATAATACATAAGAAAATACCATTATCTTAGATTTAAAACTATCTTTATTTCGGGGGAAAAATATTTAAATGTTATTTTTTAAAAACTATTGAAGTTTTTGTCTGATTTTAAGAGTATATTTTGTGAGATGAAAATATGTATGGAATTTTTAGAAAAAACAAAGTCTCTTTAAATGCATAATGACTTTTTAAAGAAATCTTTGGTTTAAATACAAAACTATAGATTGTATAATATGCAACTGTTTTAAATACTTATCTAGATGTGTAAAAAGTATGAATTAGCTATTGAAAATTTATAATAATTCAAATGATAAAATAAAAACTTTGAATCAGTAGAATTTATTTAATATCAATTTATCGTTAATCAGTAAAAGATAGATTGCAGAATTAAAAAGAGAGAGGAAGATCTAATTTATGGTGTTTACTGGTCTGTAATTTTATTAATGACTTAGCTTTAGATAAGAATATTTTAATTTAAGTTTATTTTTAAAATTCTTAGCATTAGCGTTTTTATAATGGAGGAAAAATTTTTTCAATTTACAGATATTCACAATTTCTTGCAAAATTTTATTTTCATAATTTATAACAAATTATTACAATAATCAAATGTTTTTATAAATTAAAAGAATACTAAGAAATAATATCTTTAGCCTGGAATTGTTGCATGTTCAGTTAGTGATTTCAGAGAGTTATGATTTTTGGAGTTGTGATATCACAAATTATGATAATTTGTCCATTTTTCTACAAAATTCGTATAATGTTTTAACATATTGTATTTAGAAAATAAACAATTATTATTCCATTGTATCATAGGTATAAATTTTTTTGTGTATGTATATATATATATATATATATATATACTATAACATTTATACATATTTTATGTTTTCAGAATAAACAAAATAACTTTTTTATTATTATTTATTTTTGGTATTAGTTTTCTTTATATCTTTCCAAGTGCTTCAAAATAAGTATTACAATTTTATTTTTTTACTGATCCATTTGCATTAGATAAACAATCATATTTCACTGCTAGTCTAAAAGATTAAATGTACCATCTTCAGTTGTGTATCTATTCTTATATGTGTAATCATATTAAGTTTTCAATTTGTACATACATTGTAACTTATATGTAAAGTCTTTAATAACAAAAAAGGCAACTACAAAGTGAAAAACTGACTGTTATTGTAATTTACAAAGTGTTGTTCTGTAATAAAAATTCAGTTCATGTTCCATGGTAACCTCAGATGATTAAGTTTGAATAATAGTTACCTTATGTATATAATATCGATTTGAATCACTAGATATCATTTAAAGGGGGAAATGCATAATGACAAAATTTTTTGACTGTTCGAGGAAGCCTTTCAATTATAATCCTAAAAAAATCTGGAAATTTTTCTTTCAAGCAACCAACTTACTCAAATTGATAATCAGGATTTGTTCCAGATTTATTAATATGTGTATGGGGAAAACTTGTCTATTGGCCTGATAAAATGAAGAGTATTTACAATGAACATTTACAGGAAAAAGCACTTTCGCTTTCAGTGTTACTTATCGATGCAGTCAAAATTAATAAATATCACTTAACTTTGAAAATCTAGTATTCATTTTGAAACACCTGGTTTTAATAAAATAATTCAAATTGTTAATATTTATCTAAAATCTTTAAAAACAGGTATTATTGCTAAAATATTATTATGTTATTCTTGTTTTTTATATATCTTGGCAAAACACAGGTATCAAATGTTTAGAATACTGCATTGTTTCAGAAACATTTTGTCCTTATTTTCATACATCATCATCATTATTATTTTATCAAATGTATTTTATAAATCTCATTGATTTAAAACTAGAGATCTGACAAAATAGTTAAAAAATAATAATTCTTCTTTTTCTTATTGTTCAGCTTCATTAGTTATAGCTTGAGAGAATTTGCATGTGCCAGTTGAAATTGAAGACAACAAGATTAATTAATCTAAATCCCATCTACGTGGAAATAGCAAGGCATTTAATATAATCCGATTCCACTTGTTTCAGAGGTGAGTCAGTTAGCATTGACTGCTTTCTGCATTTAAGAACTGCTTTCTAACTGAGAAAATCTTCCAATCCAAATCACTACTCAGATTTCTAGTAAAAGGGTTTGCAAATTTTTATTATGACCTTAATTATTATTATATGATTTTTATATTTAAGAATTCAATAAGCAGAAAACATCTATCTCGATTATATTTATTTTATTGTCTTGGATTTGAATAACCTATCAAAAACTTAAAAAAAAATTTAAGACAAACATGAAAGAATATGCTCAATAATTTTGCTTTTTATTGCATCAATATATATTATAGTACTAGCCGCCTTTGGCGACCAGTTGGTTCGCCAGTATTAATGCTCGCTAAAATTTTCATATAATATTTTATGTAGCTGTGTATCATAACAGGCTTTTCTCTAAAATATTTTTAAACCAAACAAATTTTGATAATCATATAATTCATTTATAGTATTATTTAGTATAATTTTCTTCAGATGTTCTGTTCATTGTACTACTCATCTTTCTCTTTCTATCCCAGCAATGATTGTCCCGGAATTGACATTTTACTTACATGGTGGAGGGAAAGGTCTAAAATTATGTTTTTATAGAATAATGATATTCAAATTTTCATAAATGTAATCACACTAGACAAATAAAGATACAAATGCTTTTCAAGAGATGCAAAAGCTTAAAAACAGCTTGGAAAATGCCTCGCACAGAGGAAATAATGGTGACACACACACACACACACTTCTTTTTTTTTTTCATCCTTTTTTTCTTCATTACTTTTATTTCTACAAACCCTTTTTTCCTTTTTTATTCTTTTTTTTCTTCCCTGCCCAGACTTTATTTTGAGCAGGCATAGATTAAATATCCATACAGACTAATAATAAAAGCAACCATTTTCTTTATTTTTTTAAACATCCTGTTATCTATAATTGAAAACCAACTGACTTAGTGCATTTCTTTCTAAACAAATCATAATTTATTACTTCCTGCTATCTTACTCAGTTGGTGTGGGGGAAAGGAAGAAAGATTTTTGGTGGGAAAGTAAGAAAAGTGTCGTTTTAACTATTTTTCTGGCAGTTTTTTCATTTTTTCTTTCCATAAGAACCATCCTCGTGTCTTAACGAAAATATTTTTAAAAAATTAGTCGAATCGGTCGAGCCGTTCTCTAGTTTTGCGCTTAGCAACGCATTTCGAGGTCCATTTTTATTAATATAGATTATTATTATGTTAGATATGCATGCCAGTGTAATTTTTAGTTATTTTCATCTATAAATATCGAAGTAAGAATTTTTTTATGCTATAATATAAATATTGTTATGCATGTTGGTATATAAATAATCTATATTTGTAATACTTAACCTTATGTAATGAATAATGCAATTTTCCACTTACTAAATATATATACTTTTTTTGTACAAATTGGTGAATTGCTCATTGTTCTTCTCATCATAAGGGAGATTGTAATATGCTATGTATACATATACAAGTTAACTTACTTGTATTTCTAATTAATTCTGTGCAAACTGACTAATTTGTTACTTTTTATCACATTGTTATTAGGTATTTTTGATAACCTTCATCCTTGGTTTTGTTTTCTCTTATAAAGCAATAAAATACTTTGCATTATAGACATCTTTAAACTGATGTCTACTTTGTTTTTGGAATTTATGAATTATTTAGAATAACTTAATTTTGTAAGTTCTTTATATATCTATATAATAATGTTTAATTATTTTACATTCTATGATTTAATTTCCTATAATCCAATCTCAGGTTTCACTGTAACTTCTGAGCTATGCAAGCTATCATTTTTTCCATATAATCATTGTGTCAGTAAATTCTTTTCTAAATTTATACAAGCTTGGAATACTTTATCCTAATTTGCTCTTTCCAGCCTTCCTTTTCAGTACACTGCATCATGCCCTTTATGACTTTGAAAAAGAAATCAATCTTCAAAAAAGATAAAAATTGAATTATTCCCCTGAGAGCATGAAAAATCAAAACTAATGAACTCCTCAACTGTTTTTTCAAAGCATGTTTTACCCATCCACTCACACATAAAGTTATATAATGATTTCTATGAAAATTGCTATACAGGAAGTCTATTATACTTTGAAGAATATATATTAAAGTTCTTCAAGTGTTTCTCTTTTTTCTTACTATGCTGTTATTTGATGCATGAATTTTAAAACAATCTTTTAAAGAAAGAATTGTATTGAAAATTCTTTGCAAATAATCATGTGCAATAATCTTTGCAGTATAATCATGTGCAGCAGTTTGTAGTTTCAAACAATTTCTTATAGTATTATGGTACAATTAACCTATTACAGAATAAAGTATATCTATATGATCCAAGTAATGTAGGGTGGTGGTTGTATTTTTCCCCATAGTCATAAAGTCTCTTTTTTGTAACTATTACCTTTCTTCAATAGCATGATAAATTCTATTCCAGTAATTTGTTTTAAGTTTTGAAGTGTGAGAAATAGTTATTATTAACTTAAAGTGTAAATAATCATTGCTTTAAGTATACTGGTATATTTTTCTTAGATTTCGCTTGATCTTCATTATGCAAAGTCTATAAAGGTTTATTTATCTCCAGACATCAAATCAAAATTTTACTTTACTTTGCATTAAATAAGAAAAATGATTAAGAGTCAATGTAAATAAAAACTCCTGCCATATCACATGTCTTTCAAATTCCTAAGATCATATGCTTTTTTAGGTAAAATTCACTTTGTCAAATTAAAAAAAAGAAAATTCCTATATATTTTTTAAAGATTTTAACTTTTTTAAGATTTTATGAGTTATACTAGCTTTCTCAGATCTATCATTTAATGCCAAGTAATTTATCTGAATTTTTATATTATTCTACTTCATTCATGATAATTGTAAATAATTGCATTAAAAAACAGACATCTCCAATTAAACTCTTAATTAACTGGAGCAGGGATTCACAACCTATAGCCTGTGTTCCAAAATTGGCCAACATATCCTTTGAAGTTGGCCCGCAAAGGTTGTTAACAAAATAAGACTGATCTAAAATGAAATTAGAGTTTTTCAAATAAACAGGGGAAAAAATCTGATACAAAAGCAATTCTACTTCAGAATAAATAATTTACAGTTGTTTATAAACTTTTTACTATGCGGCTTTTTAGTTTGTTCCCTTCATGGCTATCTGTAAGTACAAGTTTTCATATAAGAGAAGCTCGCAGACGTAATCACGATGATCATTCTAATAAACAACATAGTGTGATCAGATCAGTTATTTTGTAATTGAAACCACAGACCGCTCAGATATTCTACTTTTATTTTGCATTTTATGTTATGAATCATTTATTTTATAAAGGTATATAGAAATATTTTTGTAAAATGAGAGAGAAAAGGAAAGGGGATTTTCAAAATCAGAAATTTCAAAATTCATAGACAGATAAATATTATTTTATCTATTACAATGATACTGTCACAAGCTTAATATGTACTTGCAAGATTGCAGTGGCAAAAGAGTATAATGTTATGTGGCAAAAAATGAAAGAAAAGATTTCATTTTTATGCCGATTCGAAATGAAAGGATTCGAACAATCTCAAAAAATCAAACTCAAAAATTCATTCAGCAATCAAGCAATTTTTTTGAAAACTGAATTAGATTCATATGTAGAAGTAAGCTTAGGTGTTGCTGAAATTCTCGCTCAAGAAGATCGATCATTCACTGACTGGTATTTTGTAAAAACATGTTTGTTAATTGCATCAGAAAGACTTTCTCCTAGAACAAAAAGAAAATTTGAAAATATAAGCTTAAATAGAATAACTATTCAGAAAAGAATTCAGCAGCTGAATGAAGACATTAAAAATCAAGTAAAATATACTGCTTCAACTTCGTATGTATATCTTCAACTGTTGATGAATCTGAAGATCGAACATTTGTAGCCCAATAACTTGTTTAGTTCTTGGAAATGTTAAAACATTTTTATGTTATGGAAGAAGTTATGTTGAAAAATGGAATGTTTAACCGAGAAGGAGCAAACAAATGGAAGTGAATTTCTTTCCAGTTTGATACTTTTGTACTATGTAGCTTCCTTAAACATGAACAATTATGCTGGCATTACAACAGATGGTGCAAAATCAATAACTGGTACGAAAATTGGAATGGTTACGCTGTTAAAAGAACGCCTTGCCCAGTGTGGTGTAGAACTGTTGCAGTTTCATTGCATTATTCATCAAAAGAATTTAGGTGGTAAAGAATTAGGATTTGCAATTCTAATGCTGTGTGTATCTGAAGCAATAAACTTTATTTGTAGTAATGTCCTCAAACATAGGGAATTCAAAGAATTTTTAAAGGAATTTGGTGATCTGCCTTCTAATATTCTTTAATATACAGAAGTTAGATGGCTCGGCTGAAGAGTTGCCCTTAAATGTTTTATGGAACTATTTGATGAAATTGTGACATTTTAAAAAGTGACCATGGTAGAAATACAAGACGGTTAAAAGAAACAAGTTTATAGTGTGATTTGGCTTTTCTCAGGGGCATATCAGGCCATTTGAATGACTTAAAAACAAAATTGCGAGGAAAAAAATCAATTCATTTTTCAATTAATAAGTAATGTAAAGGCATTTAAACAAAAGTTATGTTTGTTTCAAAATCAACTGAAAACTAAAAATTTTGCACTCTTTTCCTGCTGCTAAAAAAATGCATGAAAAATTTCCACACTTGAAAATGCAGTAAGTGGATCAAATTCAAGTCTTGCATAATGCTTTGATGATCGGATTTTCAGATTTTAAAAAGTTCCAAACAAAAATTCCTGTATTTTCTTCTCTATTTTCTGTTGATGTAAATCTGGAGGATGAGAGTATGCAGTTAGCCTTAATTGATTTACAGATTTCTGATGTTTTAAAAATTCATTTCAAAGAAAAAACATTATTAGAATTTTATGAAGACTTACCTGAGGAATTTTCGTGATTAAATCAAAATAAAGCTGCATGCGCTTTTTTTTTTTTTTTTTTTTTTTTGCAGCACTTACATTTGTGAGCAAACTTTCTCACTAATGTATCTAAACAAATCAGAAATAGAATAGCAGATAAGAACCTTTCTTGTATCATTTCTTTCCCAACCAATCTTAAGCTCAACATAAAATCAATTAACTTCAAATATTCAGTCCCAGCCATCTCATTAATTTTTGCTAACTTTGATAACTAACTTTTTTCTTAAAATTTAAATTGTGTTCTCTATATAATCACCAAAAAATTTCTTCTGTTATTCTATTTCAAATTTGCCACCATTTTAGTAGGAACCCTTTTTTTTGGGGGGGGGGGGTAAAGTATTTTAATCATATCTATAAAGTTTGTTTTTTATTCATTTATCTATTTCATAATATATGCATGAGTAAAATAAGTAAAGTAATAAGTGTAATCCATGCATTTTGCCACAAAAAATAGTGTTTTCTTATTTATAACTTGTTTTAACATGTCCTACTTTGGCCCTCAGCATGATCCTAAGAAGGTTGTGCATCCCTGGCTGGAGTAATTAGAATTTCACCTGATCATAATAAATGATGAATAAGAGGATATTCTCAGAAAAAAATATGAAAGTCATATATAATGTATTTGATTGATTTTGGTATAAACAGAAATTATTGTTTATATTTCAGATATTTACTTACTCTCATTTTCATTTTTTTAATCCTTTATTGGAGGATTTCTCACCTTTACTTTTTATGTAAAACTTTGCACATTGATCTGTTTAATACATTACTTGAAGCTCCACTTACTCAATAATGCAAAAATAAGTGACCTACATATTACGATGAAATATTTCTGGAAATCAAAAACTGAAATAATTTGTTTTTTTTAACTGCTTAAGCATTTTTATATTGTTCTGCTTATCACCTACTAGTTATCTTTTATAATGACAAAAAAAATTAAGTTGTCATTTCTAAAAAAAATAAGATTAAAATATTTTCATAGCATTGGGACAAAACAAAACACTAATTTTTTAAAAAAATCTTCTATTTGATATTTCTTCTAATTCAAATGTTCATACAGGTATGAATTAATAAAAATATTTAACAAGTTATTATATTATTGTGTGTGTGTCTTTTTAAATTAATATAAATTTTTTAAAAAATCTGCTGTATGTTGTTAAAGAAGAAAATATTGTAATAAGATTGTTTTTTTTTAAATAAAAAAACTCTAAAATTCATAATTTCTTTAGTTGCCATTAATTAAAATTAGATTTTTGAATTACGGGTTTCCTCTGCTAGCTGGTTAACTGCTTAGGTACATTGTTAATTATGTTATGTTCTTTTTCCATGCAATGTAATATCAACTAATTCTTTTGTATATTGTACATTGTGTTATTGGTGTCTGTGTGTGTGTGTGTGTGTGAGAGAGAGAGAGAGAGAGAGAGAGAGAATCTTACCTACCTTCTTTTGAGCATTTTACATTCTCAAATCATTTATTTATTTATTATTATTCACTCTTTTTATACACAGTGTTCAGTATTTAAGAAATTACATAGTTATCTGTATTTAAGAAATTACACATTTGCTTGTATGTCATATTATGAAATGTCTAAGCAGTTTAAAGATTCAATTACATACTTTCAAATTAATATTAGGTTTTGGAAAAAGAATTCCATTATTATTTTACTGCCATGTACCAAGAAAATAATGGAGTTCTTTTCCTAGTATCTTCAAAAATTCCATATGGGAAGAAAACCATTATTTTCTCGATGGGTATAAAATAATAATAGATTTCTTTTTCCCCTACCTAATATTTTATTTGAAAGCGTGTTTGTCGATTAAATATTTTTTTTATCTTGTAAATTAACCTTTATAATTCCATTGTCTCTAAAACTTATTTTGTTTTTCAGTATATTTCAGGTTAACAATTAGTTGAAAGGATTTTTCTATTGAATTACCTTGAAGCAGAGCTTTGAAACATTAGGAAAATGGGACCCCCAATGAAGCTATTAGATGACTCGTCAGACGAAGAACCTGAAAATGAATTCACTATAAATAAAAATTATGCCGAAAGATATGATATATGGCGAAATAAAGAAGAACTCCAGAAGCTGAAAGATCTCAGCAAAGAAATCAGCAGTTCGTCTTCAGAGAGTGAAGAAGAAGAGGAACCGGAAATCGAAAAAGATTTTCTCAAGACTTTGAGCTTGTTGAAAAGTAAAGATCCTAGAATTTATGATGAGAACACTGAATTCTTTAAAGAAGAAGCTGTTTCAAAGAAACCCAAAGCGAAAAAAGAAAAGCCAATGTTCATGAAAGATTATGAAAGAAAAATTGTTCTTGAACAAAATGGAATGTTTGTTGATGAAGATGATGATGACGATAGACATATTCCAGAGAAGCAACTTTTGACGAATAAGGAGGAAGAAGAAATCAAAAAAAGCTTTCTAGAAGCAGCGCCAGATTCTGACGAAGAAGATGAGTTGTTTCAAGTCAGAACAAAAACCAAAGTTGAAGAAGAAAAGGAAGAAGCTGACTATAAGCAGTGGCTAGAAACAGAAAAAGATATGCTGTTCCTGAACAAATACTGGAATGATCCGAAAATAGATGAGGACGAAAAGTTTTTGAGGGATTATATTTTGAATAAAAGATACCTTACTGATGATAAACCGGGTGAAATACCAATGTATGATGAAATCACACAGGATATTGAA
The DNA here is from genome assembly GCA_026289955.1 of Argiope argentata. Taxonomy (NCBI): domain Eukaryota; kingdom Metazoa; phylum Arthropoda; class Arachnida; order Araneae; family Araneidae; genus Argiope; species Argiope argentata. Next base: position 3,821,435 of record JAOUZG010038692.1, on the reverse strand, counting down.
CTCTTGAACGAGGATGAAAAAGACTTGGAGAAACAAGAGATATTTGAGCATAAATACAATTTTAGATTTGAGGAGCCCGATGAAGAATTTATAAAGAGTTACCCTAGAACTATCGGGGATTCGTTAAGAAGAGAAAACAACAAAAGAAAGCAAAAACGAGAAGAATATACTGAGAGAAAAAAGAAAGAAAAGGAACAGAAGAGAGAAGAGCTGAAACGTCTGAAAGCTCTGAAAAGGAAAGAAATCGAGGAAAAGTTTCTAAAACTGAAAGAAGCCAGTGGGCAAGATCAGTTGAATTTCGATGAAAGTGATATAGAAAGTGATTTTGATCCTGATAAACACGATCAGAAGATGAGAGAAATGTTCAATGATGATTATTACAATGTAGAAGAGGAGCAAAAGCCAGAATTTGAATTTGATGAGGAGATTGACGATGAAAACTGGGATCGCTGGACAAGAGATCAGATTAATTATTCTCAGAAGGCAATGGATGAAGAGGAGGAAGATGATGGAGAAGGTTTCAGTGAAGAAGAAGAAGATAGTTCAAAAAATGATTTGAGGTCACAGTTCGAACAGGAAATGATTGATTCAACTTCTAATAATAAAAAAAGAAAGGGCCGAAAAAAGTCCTTGTTCGCTAAAATACTCTCACAGCCTAAACCATTATATGATCCTGATGGTAAATCATTTGATGAGTATCTGGATGAATATTATAAATTAGATTATGAAGACATAATCGGTGATATGCCTGTGAGATTTAAATATAGAAAAGTTGTTCCAAATGATTTTGGCCTCACAATTGATGAAATTTTGGCCGCTCAGGACAAAGAATTAAATCGCTGGTGCTCTGTTAAGAAAACCTGTCAATACAGAGACGATAAAGATGAGATATATGATGTTCAGGCATTCAAAAAGAAAGCACAAAACTTGGAAACGAAGAAAAAGATTTTGACCAGCGTTTATACGCCGCCTGAAGAAGAGAAAATTTCTCACACAAATACAGATAATTCTACTGAAGCTGCGACAAAACCAAAAAGGAAGAAAAGACGATCTAAGAAAAAGAAAACTACCGTAAATTCAGATGCTCCAGAAGAAAATACGAAATCAGTGCAAAATACTGAAGACACAGACACTAATGGATTTCCAGAATCATCTACTGAAAAAAGCAATCAATCCAAGCTTAAAAAGAAAAAGAAGAAACCTTTAACAAATATGCCGGAAACAATTTCCGGATCAGATTTGCATGAAAATGAATTCAGTGAAGAAGATATGATGCAAAATGCTTCAGGTCAAGAATGTATTGATGAGGATATTGAAACCGAAACCATCCAAAACTCGGTAAAGAATGTTAAAAAGAAGAAGAAAAAGAAAATGAAAACCTTGGAAAACAGTGAATTAATTCCAAGCATTGAATCTTTTATGGAGCCTGATGCCATGAATGAAAGTAATATTAAAGGTAATAAAAAGAAGAAAAGAAAGAAATCACAGCTCATTGAGGAAGATGTTTCTACTACAGAGACTCCTGATGAATTTGAAATGAGTCAAAACGTAATTAGTAAGAAGAAAAAGCGGAAATTTGAATCGTTGGACAAAGAACCATCACCCAATTTCGCTGAAAATGGTTGTGACGAAGCTGAAACCAACAATAACCAAGATGTGGTGAAAAAGAGAAAATTGGGTTCTGTTGATGAAACAGATTTATCCTCAGTTAAACATCTAAATAAACCTTCGATTAAAGAACCAAAAAGTGTGAATAATATAAGGACAGATTCTTCATCAAGTCAGCGAAGTACAGCAAAATCCATCTATGATGAAAATGCTGTTGAAAACGGCTCAAATCGAAAAAAGAAAAAGAATAAACGAAAAAATAATCAACAACAATCTTTCCGTTCACAACCACCTCAAAAGCAAAACTTTTATTCTCAGAAATTTCAGTATAATAAGAAGCAGAATGATTCTGATTCAATACAGATTGTGGACAATTCTGGCAAAAAGATTGTTTCATCTAATACCAGATTAAGTGCTTTTGAAATCAATCCTAAAAAATTTAAGAACAAATTGATTTATGGTAAAAATCAAACATAAAAAAGTGCTAGTCCTTTTTAAAAATATTTTAGCATCTATGTTAATTTTTTAAAAAATTCTTAATTAAAATGTTATACAAAATTGCAGTTGTGTTTTATATATTGTGAGTTTTTATGTTAAAGCGATTTTATCATACACTTTATGTAAATTTTTTTTATCTGCTTAAGATTTTTAGCAAAACTGCAAATTTCTATTTTCTATTCATATTCGATTCAAAAACATAATACTCAAGGAATAATTATGCTAAAGGTTATAGATAATTTGTAAATAAGTTGTCTTTTATCATGTCAGAACATGAAGTTGTTTTGGGAACAGGGTGTGTGACGTCAACAAAAATCCGAAGGCGAAAATAAAAAAAATTCTTAGACTAAAAATAAAAATTTTACTATCTGCACGAGCATCTAAAAGAAATCAGCTTTTAATAACGTGTATTTACAAACGCTCTGATAAAAAAAATAAGTGAATGACTACAGCAAATAAAATCTTAAAAAAAATGTTATTTTGAGCACGTCATTATATGAAATGAAATAAATAGGAAATAAGATTTTTTTTAAAACAATAATTGCGAGACAAATTTTTTTATTATCGTTTGCAATACTAAAGTGACTCATTCAATCAAACAATTAAAATAAATAAAAATATAATTTAACTTGCACGAGCATGGGGTGCTTGACCTTTTAAGAAATTATGATCTGGCATGATACATTGAAATAGGCATAGCAGATTTCATTTTAATCTTTTATATAATTTTTTAATTTATATTTCATTAAAATTATTAACTCAATGCGGGAGTAAAAATAAATGCTTTTTTTTTCAATAGAGGGCGCCACAGCCCTTTTCTGAATATTCTGGTTAGAAAAGCTATAATATTCAGCGTTATCTTCCATTTTAACTTTATAGAAAATGTCTTTTAACTTTCCAGAAAATTATTTATATTGAAAAATGTTTAGATTAAATTTAAATACTTTACTTTAAGAAACATTACATTTATCACTTGTAGAATATAGTATTCTTAATTTAAGTTGATTTATTTGCAAGAGGAGGGAGATGCTTTATCTTATTCGAATTTCTATTTAGTATTTTTTTTTTTTTTTGGTTTTTATTTAAAAAAAAAACAAATTTTATTTAGTTATGCATTGCCATCCCTAGGTATGTTCATTTCTTCACATAGTTGTATATTTAGTTCCTAATTGAAATTTAAAAAATACACCCTGTTCTAAAAAAAAAATAGTAAAAAGAAGTTGTATAAATTAATTGTTATTTAATTATAACATTGAGCATATCTTAAAAAAACCTAACTGGTAATGCATTTGTTAAAAAAATGATAGACATGAAGATTTGTTAGAAGAATTACATAATCATGTCTATGTAGTAGTTTTACAACGGAAAAATAAAAGAATATTTAATAGATAAGGAGATGATTATGATTATGTAGTTATATTAATTTTGTCACAATGATATCTGCATTTGTAATAATTATGTAACAAAAAATTATAACTCATGTGCATTATTTCAGTTATATAATATGAACCATGAAATGCTGCATTTATTTTTATATTGCAAAATAAATCTCGTTTCAACAATTTAAGTCATTTAATGTAACTTGTATGGATTTTTTCTAAAATTTGTTTTCCTCTCTTCCCTCTAGCAAAATAAAAAATAATGAACATTATGTGATTTGAATTTAAAAATGTTAATAGAAAAAAAAAAGTGTTTCTTACATACAATTCACATAAAAGTCTTAGTTATAAAACATTTTATTAATTTAAGACTTTTTTTCTTTTGACCTTTAAAAGAAGTATCTAACATAGATCAAAATACATGTGAAGAAAGCATAAATTAAAAAAGAAATTAATTATTAGAAAAAAAAGAATTAGGAATTACATTCCTAAGTTTGAAAACATCGAATAGGGTTTTTTTAAATGACGTTTCGTTATTTAAATGCTATTAACTATCTGAGAGTTATGTGTAATCACATACATGATTCAAAAATTATTCAAAGCACTTTAGAGGGCAAACCGTTTTATACATAACTACCAGATTTTATCACATAATGACTTCTTGGGTAGTAAATGCGCTCTTTTGAAAATTTTGATTATATTTTTGTATAGTTATAAAAAAAATATTTGATTTTTAATGGAAAATTAATTAAAAAGTTAATTTTTTTTCAATAACTTTGCAGCATGTAGCTGCACAAAAATGTATATTTTTTTTGAAATAAGAAAGGACATTCTTTTTATCGATATTGATTTTATTTCTATAAAAAAAAATTCTAATTAAATTTAAAAAATGCTTTTAAGTATTTTATAATAATTATTATTTTAATAACTAGATTTCTAGGCATTAAAATAATACCTGGAAAATGATGAATGGAAATAAAATATTTTTATTCCGATGCATTATTTATTCCTTTATATATGTATATATAAGAATTTTTTATATTTTTATTTATTTATTTTTAATACGACATTCTTGTCTATTTTGACAAGTTTGGAAGGACAAATTTGCATTTCTTTTAGGAGTTTGAGTTGTAACTCACTTTATTTTGAACAATGAAAACAGTTTGTGCGTTATAAAAAGTTTTTTTCCCCCGTGAACATAAATTTGTAATTATTGACATGACGATATTTCAGAATTTGCTGAAAAGAACATTATTACATTTCTAATTTCCAACCAGAGATTTAAAAAAAAACCTGTAATTTCTGTTGAATGGAATCAGATCATTTTATTTATTTGTTGCTACGTTTCCACTTTCAATGTTTAATTAAAATTTGTTAATCTTTAAAAACTAATTTTTATCCAGTTTAAAATCGTTTGGTGAAACCGACTTTCTCATTTTAATTCTTTTTTTTAAATGCAAACGATAAAAGAATTGCGAATGTAAAAATATGTTATTTAAATGCATTTTTCAACTTAAAAATATTAGATAGGAAAGTAGTGGTAGTTTTTTTGTCTCCGTCAACGCGTTGTAATAGCTAATTAGCACTTAAAAATAAAAACTTAGAAATAAATAAATGAAACTTATGGTTTTTTGGTATCGTTTAATCTCATGAATAAGAGATAATATCCATTTATTACCGGTTTTTTGCTGTGTTATCAATATATGTTCACTACCTAATCATCGATCATTTTTTTCCAGAGACATTCTGGAAAAGGAGAAAATGATAAATGAGTTCTTCACATCCATCCATCCTCCCTACGAGATATTTGGAATTTTTTGATATGGAGAGGACATTTTATAAAATACTGTTGACTAGAATTCTCAGTTAATTTATATCATCTGTGTCTTTTTTTTTTTTTAATGAAATGATACCTCGTATAAACTGAAAGTGTCACATTTCATCACTTTAAGAATATATATATTAACCGAGTATTGTGAATGTTAAAGCCTGAATTTCAAATTGTATATATTGTAATTTTACATCATTATTTAGTTATCTATAATTTGGTTACACCAAAAGGAAGATTTTTGCGTTTGAAAGTGAGCGGCACCTAAGCAATCTTATCAAATTCGATGAGTAATTTGTTTCAAAAAAATTCATATTTGGTGGCAGTGTCGTTTTCTTAAAGCTGATTGATTACTTTCTTTTATTATATAAAAAAGACAATTAGCAAAAGTTCTAATTAAAAAGGTAACTGCTGGATTATTAAAGTATCATAATGTGAGTTATGAGTTTTGATTAATTTTTACTAGCACGAGAGATAATTAATTATATGACAAAATTATGGCTAAAAAAGAACCACGTAATTTTGATTTTTATAAAATATTAATTTGCTTTAACCGTTTAATGGATTTTGAAAAAAATGGAGTGTGTTTAGTTTTAATGAAATCTGATACATAATTTAATACTCATAATTGACTCAATAAAATATTTTTAAGCATCATCTTGTATCAAATATTAAGGCATACTATTTTAATAGCATTACGCCTGTTTTGTTTATTGGTTATACGAGTCTTCTTAAAGGAAATTATTCCCATGATATTAATATATTGTTAAATGTATAACTACTTTTTTGAGTAATCTATTTCAAAATGAATGTTGGTTTTTTTTAATATTATAATTGCAATTTTTGATTTTTCATGTATATTTTGAAGTTAATTAGTTTGAACTTTCTTAGTTTTTAAATATGGAAATGAATCAGGCAATTAAACATGTAATTGAACTATGAAAATTGTTTGAATCCCGCTGTAATAATAAGTTTTATTGTTGATAATGGTATAAAGTTCTTTTAATTATTAAAATCTAGTGAAATCGGTCCGATAAAAAGGTAATTTTTTGAATTTTTATTTGTGTTATAAAATAATTTTTCTAATTGTTATGTTTTTGTTGGAAATAAGTAAACACTTTTACTTAACTAAAATTTAAAAAAAAAAAGCATTCTGAGGCTGACATTGGTAAATTCTATGTGATTGAATGAATTTACCAATTCTAAAAAATGGGTAAATTCTATGTGGAACTGTGTAGAATATTAATACTCACACAGAAAGACCATTCTCTCTTTTTTATTACTAGAAATGATGGAAACTAAATTAGTTTGTTAACTTTATAAAATTTTGTGGAGTCCGAGTATTGAGTATATAAAGTAAAAATTACAAGAGGTAGATTTGGAATCTTCTACGCAAGTCTTAGGGTTAGACGAAAAAATTTTGTTTTTTCCTTTCAGATTTAAAGAAATATAACTTTATCAAATATCAAGAACAATAAAGCAATTATCTAGAAAAAGTACACACAAAAAAAAGAGATTTATTTTTCTTTCTTAAAGGAAACAATATCTTATTTAAAAACAACATCACAAAGTTGCACAATTGAGACCATGAAAATGAATATAATATAAAACATGCATCATAGAAATGATTAAATTGAACAGAATCCTCAATCTGATTCAAAGTCTAAGCACCTTAGGTAAAACATTTAAAAGAATTCTACATGCATAAATTCTTTAAGGTTGATAAAATTTACCATATTAGGCCAACTTATAAATCATAGAGAGACAATAAATTGAAATAATTATTACAATTTTTTAAAATAATTATTTTATTATGATTCAAATCTTGGTGTCATTCAGATGATTAGAATTACTATTCTTTTTATCCTTATTTTCCGGCACAACCCAGAATGGATCATCCAAATACATTTGTTTGTCATCAATAGGGTCGAAAATTTGGAGTCGTAGAAAGCTTCCTAAAATAAAAAGATAATAATTTTTAAAAAGTGTTTTTTTTTTCTTTCATATTTAAAACAAAAGTTGTATATCTTCTGCATAAACTCGCAATTTACAAATAGGTGAACAACAGATTATTCTTGCTGATTTTTATTAGTCATAGTATATTTTTACATTTACGGCCGATAAAAAAATAATTTTATTATGAAAATGATTCAGCTTATGAGTAGAATGCGATTGTTAAAGCTTAATTTCTTTTCGAAAATTTCTCGCCAAATTTGATGATTTTCTCAATTATTAATGCTACCTTAACAAAATGTTAGCATTTCATGTGAAAATGAGCTTTTAGTAAATTTTATTTATTTTAAGCTATTGGCTCAATTTTGCTCTTGTCGAACTTTTCTTTACTAGCCATATATTGTTTCTTTTAACAATCTAAGATAATCGATTTTTGTCGAGTTCTTTGGATGATTGGCGAGATTTTTTTCTTCTTTCGTCTAATCTTTTTCTTATTTAAAAAGGCTCGACTTATAAATAAAATGCATTGTCAATTAATTTTCTTAATTCCAATTAATTTTCTTTCGGATTAATTAATTATTTTTTATTTAATAATCATTAAATTATTTTGTCTTGAATATTTATCGCCTAATTTGGTGATTCTGTCAGTTTTTAATGCCACCATTAAAAGCATTAGCTGCTATTTCTTGTGACAGTTCCCTGGCTGACTCTTGGCGAGTTTCTTGGACGATTGGCTCGATTTTGGCCTACTTGGCAAGAAATCATACCCTGTACATAAGTCATACAAAAAAGAAAGTCGCAAGCGAAATTCTGTCGTTTTAATTGCAAAGCCACTTGATTTTTGTACCTAATTTATAATTAGAGCATTGACAAGAAAATCTCTTATCTAGTTTTCAAAAAGTTGTTAACGTAATGGAATTTCAATCCATATTTCTATTATTAGAAATAATCACAATAGAAACTCTTATTATAGTATAACTATCATTATAACAATAGTGGATAATTTTTCTAATAATATGAAACTTAAAATCCAACAAACGTGCATAAACAGTTATATATCAGCAATGAAGTACATATTTAATTACATTTCTCAAGAAATTGATCTTGATTTTTTTTATAACCTGGTAGCATGGATTTCAATAATATACAAAATCTATAAAATGAAATAATAATTTAAAAAATGAAAATTAACTACTAAGTCTAAATCTTATATTCAAGGTGTTTTTTGAACTCAAAATCCAACAAAACCGCACACTTTTTGCCTTCCTTTATAAATGATTTCATTTAAAAAGGTATTTACCGAAACGTAACATTTACATTAACCTTTTTTCATAAGCAGTAAAAGCGCTTTTTTACAATAGATTTTCATCACTACAATAAACAGGTATTTTTATTTTGAATTTTTAATTTATAATTCATCACTGAAATCACCATGAAATTATTAAACAAATTTTTCTCCAGTTCATTACCAGGTGGAGCATAGAATGAAATTCATTTATATTATTGGATTAGATGATAATTCAGTCGTGAAAATGTAAAATTAGTTTATTTTCATCAGGACTCTAATTCTAACATTATAAAGGAGAGAATGAAAAGCCCATTTACAAAATTTAATCTTTATAAACATTAAACGAATCGAACTAAATACAAATGCTTTTCTATACATAGTTTAAATTAAGTCTCCCGAAAGAGTCTGTATATTGGAACCACAAAAACTCGAGAAATAGTTAACGGATATTTGAAATATTTATACCATTTTTAGAGCATTTATTGGGGAAGGTTTTAGTTCATTAAAGTCGTATCAAAATAAAAGAGTTTTATAACTGCGATTTTAACTTTGCACTTATCCGCGCATGCTCGAAAATCTGAAATTGCGCATGAGCAAATAGCAAGAGCAGTGGTATGCATATGCGATACATATCTTTGTTTAAGTTTAATTGTAAACAGTGGTTCAAAGCTCGCTATGCCCTTCAAAAAAGAGGAAATAATGTTCAAGCTGGCTTTCTGGTGCAGAGGTAGCGCGTCTTCTTCGTGTTCTGAGACTCCTGGTTCGGGCATGGTTGTTCTTCTGTTTGAGATGTGTGACTGTGCCCCCCTGTAAAAAGGGGATGTGCAAGCGAATGTGGTGAGTGTGTAGCTTAGTTGTACTCTTGGCCCTAGTTGGCGCTACTTCAAAAACAAGAGACGCTCCTTTCGGCTTAAATCTGCTGCTGTATCAGCAGGGGGCTTGTGCTATAAGGCAAGTACCATAAGTAACAACAACGACAGGATATTCAAACTTTGTGAAGTAGAGTCTTTTAATGAGCGAAGTAACTGTCCTTCTTTAAATCGCACTGCAACTCAATTGCGGAGACTGAATGAATTTCCTGAGGAGCGAAATGATCGCCTGTATTTTGTCTATGGATTTATCATATTTTTACTTTTCTAACTGCCTAAATATTTCTGAATATGTGCTATAAAAACTGTTTTGTCGATATTGTGATAATTTCTAAATATATTTTGTATGTTTGTTTGATGTTGCGTAGCATGGCCATGTCATATCGGGTGGTGGATAGATTTGAATTTAAGGCTAATTTTTTCTCTTTGGATAGTGCTCCGTGCGAATCTTTTTTGATATGCATTCATTTTCTATTTCTGTAATAAATGTAGTTGTTTTTGTTCTTGTGCACAGTCAAGTGATCTGCCTTCACTGAATATATCAGTATTGTAGTGGAACAATATAATCCGTAAATGCGGGACTGCTATATTCCCGGCTTGCCGCCTCCTGGTGGCTTAAAAGAGAACTCCCTCCAGAGCGAGTTGGACTTTCCTCGAGTAAACATCTAAATTTATCTTGTCCCATTAATATGCTCTGTAACTGTAAATGTTTAATTGCTTGTCTTTGTTTATTTGTAATGTAAAACTGTCTATGTTAATTAAATGTTTTAATGTTACCCCGAGATATTTCCTGTGCTCAGACATTAACCATTACAGTATCCAACAGGATTATAATAAATGTAGCGTAGAATATTTCATGATTTATAGAAAGTTATGATTTTTTTAAAGTAAGATTTATTCAGTTATGATCAATTTAATCATATGAAACCACAAGTTTGAAAAATAGAAATAAAAAGTGTAAAATTCCTTTTCTTCTCTCCCCCCCCCAAATTTCTGAGATCAGATCTAGAAATGTTTACTTATCACTAGAATTTTATTTAACGAGAAAAATATGAAACCTTGCTGGCAAAAATATCATCGTAAACTTTCAGTTAAGTGGCAAAGATGTTAAAGTTTGAAAATAAAGTTGTTAAAGTAGGAAAAACATTTGAAGTTTATAAACGGGTATTGGCTTACTTTTGAGTAACAAATATTGGGAGAACATAAACCAAAACATTGTAAACATTTACGCAAGTTATTTTATTTTACTAGATTTGCTAAATTAAATATATTTAGCGGACATGGGAAGAGAAAAAAAGAATTTTGGAGCAATATTTTCGAGGAACATTTGCAAATTAAATTAAGTAATAAAACAACTTTTGTAGATTCGAAATAGGAATTTGTACATATTTCATCTTTAAAAACTGGAATTCACTTTTGAGCCTTCATTTTGTATTTTTTTAAAATATTCATTCATACATGAATTCAAATTGCGTCAAATTCAATACTGTCAGTAACATAATCTGATTGATTGGTTTTTTAACGGCAGTTATTTTTGACTGATTTTTTTATATTACAGTATAATCTCGATTTAACAAATTTTTTTATAGAATGTGACTTTGAATGACAAATGTTATTTACTATCAATATATAGAAGTTGTTTTCTGTATAAAACCAATATATGCACGCAAAAAATAGTACGAAATTATACTGATACAAGTTATAATATAGAAGCTTATGTAGTATGAATGAAACCTTCACCTTTTGAAAAACCTTATATTCAGAATGCTGCTGCTCCTAAATCATGTATGATATTATGCAGAAATATTAGAGTTGAGAAAATTATCAGTTACAATAATACAAATATTAAACCACCCGGGAGATTTTATCAAGAATCACCTTCAAACCATAATTTAAAAAAATTATTATTATTATTATTTTCTTCTCAAAATTGGCCCCTCTTGCTTCAAAAAATTGAGAAGTTCAGACAAAACAAGAATTAAGATATAAACTCAATAAAAACTCACCCTAAGGCGGGGTAAATTAAGTAGATTTCTTTTTTATTCATTTAGTGCATCGTAAATTATTAATCGAGGATTTTGTTTTTCCTCTTTTAATAAACTGGTTTAACTGTTTACTGCATCGATTCGTGAGTCCTGATTGATTTTTGTATGTTTACTATTTCTTAATGGTCCGAAACCTTTGGTTTCATAAGATTCTCGTATCACTCGCGGTCAATTTTTGAACGAAAGTCAGAGTCACTCTCCGAAAAAAAAATATTGGTTCGAATCCCTTTTTGTAAACATCTTTTTGGAACACTGGATTCGTTTAAATCTTAGCATTTTTGTTAATCCACAGTTGTTTTCGAGTCGTTCTGAGGTTCTATATAAAAATGAGACATTTCTATAGAATAAATTAAACAGTTTTTTTTTAAAGATTTAATTTTACTGGATATTTTATGTTTCAAAGTTTGAATAAAATCAAACAAATTGAGAGTATGTGAAAAATAGCAGCGTCTAAAAACCACTGAACATAATGAAAAAATTATTATTTGGTTTGGCTTGAATTTTTTTTACTTTAAAAATATTTGGGGTTTTATACAAATTCTTTCACTGTTATAAAACTCAAAAAGCAAAAAAAATAAATAAATAAATAAAAAGATATAAAATAATCATTAATAAGATGATAATAAACTACAAACACAAAAGCCAAAAGTGAATTTAAATTAAAATATTAAAATGTAAGGATCTTAACCACTTGACATACAAATTTATTTAACTTTCTAATAAGATAACTCATCCTATTTTGGTAATTTATTGTTAATTTGATTTTTTTAAATGACATATGGAGCATTTGGGATATCAAATCGTTTCATATTGATTTTTTCGTATTTAAATAATTCTGTGACTTAATTGTAGACTTGAAAATAAAAATTCAGTAATTCGATGCGCGTGTCAGACACGTCATTGTATGCGAAGTGGTTAAAAAGCCAAAAGAAGTTCATTGTGGGTTTTGGCTGATCATTGCTGTTGCTTTGAAATTAGACAAGCACCGAACATCAAAATATGGGCATTCATTAAAAGGATTAAAGATAGTTGCACCTAATTACAATGTGGCCGCTCAGGCAATTGATATACATTCCAAATAATATTTATTTATTCGTTGACCTGTTGCGACTTATAAACTAATTAAAACGGTATCAAGTTTTTATCTATTAAAAGAAGATAAGTTATCTAAATCCTGTCAGAGGAAGTCTCTGTTTTCGGCTCTTGGAGTATTATTTATAATGATAACTACAATGCGAAGCGAGACAAATGGATAGAATTCAATGTACATAATTAAAATATATAATCTAGACGCTAATTAAAATTTCAGCCACATCCAATAAAGGATTAGCTATGTGTTAATTTGTACTTTCAGAAACATGTATCCGTGGTAACTCAAAAACGAAATCATTTAAATATATCAAATCAGGTTTGGGATTTTGCGACTACAAGTGTGATTTTGAGTCAAAATTTTGCTACGGAAAAAGCACAAATTGTATTTCAAACTATTAACAGCACGCCAGGGATTAATTGCCAAAATAACTCGTCAAGTATGACACGATTTATTCAATAAAAATGGTATCGCCATAGCAAGACATTAATGTTTCGTAAAGCAGCGTTCACACGAGGCCAACTATTGCGCACAATGGAAGGCTACGCCTACCTCAGAAAGATCACGTGACCCTACCGGGGCAATGACTACTGATTGTCTCATAAGAACAACTATTCTCCATTGCTGTCATATGATCATAGTGTTGCACACAATAGTTGACCTCGTATTATCCTCCTTAGCTATTAAGTGTCAATGTTTTGCAAAGCGTTCTTGGGATAGCACCTTTATTGCGAGAAAGTTTCGGGGGAGTTCACCCTCGATGGTTAAAGTTTTCGCATCTTATTGAAATGGCCAGTTGCTGTAAATAGAATTCTTTATTTGTGCTTTCAAATCACAAGCGTCTCTAAAAACTGAGAAAATTTTAGTACTCTTATCAGCTTGATCAAGAAGATAATAGATTTGTCAAATTTTCTTCATGCAGACGAAAATGTTATGATTTCTGATGATTCTAAGGAATAGGACAATGCAAAATGTTACGAAATATAATGAGGACATTACAGTGAATGTTTTGGATGTGAATGAAGAAATTGATATTTCTAACGAAGATTTTTAATAGCGGCATCTGAAACTATACGAACGGAATTACAGTCTCAAGAAAATGTGTCTGATTGGTTTGTTCCAGTTCTTGAGCTTGAAAAGCTTGAAAAAAAAAAAGCTTGAAATTCAAAATATATCTTTTCTTATATTAAATCTGCACAAATTACAGTTACAAACCTTTTTACAGTTTAGGATGTATATCGATGTCAATAACATGGATAGGTAAGTTTTATATATTTTTTTTATATATTTTTCTAGTTTTCGTAATTTAATTATAAAATTTACATATACTTTTTTAATTACGTTTTTATGTTAAATAATTAAATTTTGTCGAATGAGGACTTAATTGCTGTATATATCATTTGGAACATTGTTTATTTTCAGTTCATGAGAAGCCACAATCGACATTTTTTTTATCTAACTGAAAGATAAATGTCTGTTGAATTTTGTTGAGAAATTAAATGATCTCTGTACAGTTCTCAAAATCATTTATCTTATTATTACGTAATCTTTTATTATTTCACATATTTTGAGAGCACTTTTATGTTCTATGGTAATTATCTCGCAAATAAAATTTTATTTTGCTCATCACTGATATATAAGATCTGTAATATGATGCAATTTTGCCATCAAGATTAAGTTCAAGTTTAACTTTTGATATCCAAAACTTAGCCTAAAAATAAAATTTTCATTGCTAACTTTGAACAATTCGAATCCGTATTCATAACAAGTGTACTGATAAAACTATTATTATTATTATTGAAAATATAGCTTAATATTTCCCCTCTTTCTTAAAGCTAAAAATACGATATTTCCCAATTTGGATCCAAACTAATACCAAACCTTTATATTTTCAATTTCTTGTTTGTAATTGATTTTATTTAGTTATTGATAATGTATGCTTACGAAAAAATTGTTATTACCCATATGAATATGTATATCTAGAAAGACTGACTGTAATAATTTTAACTGCTGAATAAGCATCACAACCAACCTGTTATTATAGTTTCAGTTATATATATTATAGTTATATTATTATAGTTACCTGTTATTATAGTTCAGTTTATAACCATCACCTGTTATTATAGTTTCAGCTGTCTACTCATTATTTATTATTATTATTTCAAGGTGTTTGAATTTGATTTGAAAGCGCGGGGTGGGGTGTAAATGAGTAAGAATGATGATAAAAGGCATCTGCTGAGCTATTATATTTCTCTGCCTGCATTTATTCTATTGGAATGACTCTCATATATTATGATACTTTAACATCAATTGCTTGGTATCCATTTCAAAGTTGATTCTTCATTGCATCCAATTACAAAAATTTAAATAACATTTTCTCACCTGTTATTAATCCGGTCAAAATAGCCACTAGCATGACTTCTATTACGTAGAGAAATTGGAAACATGCTTGCATTGGTGCCGTTCTTGCAACACCCGGTGCTACATCCGGAGAATATTTCAATATTTCCATCAATTCACTGGAATTGTGCATTGGTGCCATGGCTGGGTATAACTTGTACAAGCTGAAATGGAAGTAAACATTAATGCTAGACCAGAAACTAATTTTGATTATTTCGGTGAAAGCAATGTTGATTGGTAAATAATCTCTTCTGTATCGTAGGCAGACTATCCGAATTGCTAGCTTAAATCATAGCCTCGAATTTATTAGAAATAGTAATGGGATTATAATTAAGGATGAGATTTTATTATGTCAAAAAATATTATGTTCTGATACTAACAAGAATTTTTTCTTGTTCATATGGGCTTTGGTTTTTAACATAATGCTGATAGGATGGCATAATATCAATAAAGCGTAACATGTATCAGTAAAAAATTGTTCAAAACGTTCTACTGCGAAGATCATTTAACAAAAAGATATCAAATTTGACGTTTAGTAATTTCTTGAGTGGTAGTGGCTCAACAAAAAAGATATTAAAAAAATGTATTAAATAAATGTATTAAAAAATGTATTAAATGTATTAAAGTATCCAATAAAAATTTTTTGCACTTATTTAAAAATCAAAAAGTAAATTTTAAATGTTATTAATTTTACTTCTACAACAATTTTTCCCTTATTTTAATAAATGGATTTTTTTTTAAATTTTAAAACTATCTTTCCTTGTTTTTTTGGTTGCAAAATGAATCCGAACTAGATACGATCGACTATTTAAAACACTTTTTTATATTCAAATTATTAGTGCTTTGTAATTCAGAAATTTTTTTATATATGAAACGGAAAAATGTTCGAGCCTAAGGTATTTACGATGCATAGGATTAATGTTTGAATTCGCTTTTCCAAACAATTAAATTGACATTTTCCTGACGACTTTATATTTCTCTGATATTTTCTTTTAAGTATTTTTTTTTTCACCCTGTGTTTGTTTATAACGGTGTTCTAGCACCATCTATTGAGAAATTTTTGAATTTTTTTTTAAATAAATAAAACTTGATTACTTCATGCGGGTTCAAGTAAAATTATCATGTCATTCAGATCAATAATTCCTACTTTGAAGCATTCGGAAATCACAAATACCATTATATCAATCAATAATTATTAATTAAAAAATCTTTATTGGTATCTATATCTTTATCAAACAGGATAAGATTATCTTTCAGCTTTCTATTTTAGTAAACGCGTGCACGTGAGCAAGTACAGATAAAACGAATTAATAGATAACATTCCGACGAATTTGCATATTTTTATTTATTTTTCACAAATTTGTTATTTTGGAAATATCTATATACCTCTGCCTAGCTTGTTGTCATTTTAATTGGGTATCATATTCATTGCATAATTTTTCAGACGGACTTAATCCAAAATTTTAAAAGAAAAAAAAGTATTTTGATATTTAGTGTGAGTTTATTTAACTTACCGTATGTTTGAGTATTTAGTTTCACTGACTAGTATAATTCAAAGAAACACTTTAATTTTTCTGGACAAAGACAGATCTAAAATTGGGTGATTCATCAATTTATAGATTTTGAATATTTCAAAGAATATAATTTCTCTTTATTTTGTTTACAAGAAAAAAAAATCTTGTTTATTTTATATCATTTAAGATTATTATTGATTTAATCAATAAGAGTTTATTAAATTTTCTGTATTTAAGATAATTAGAGAAAAAAAGACCCAGTGTCCTAGTCCCATCACTCACCCGATTTCGTCATTTTTTAAAAAAAATATAAAACCCAATTATCTTATTGACATGTCATAAACGACCACAACTTATTTAAAGTTAGACTTTCGAGAAAAGTTTCGAAAAACATCCCTCAATATTTCATATGAAGCGCAGAAAAGAATCGCTACAATTACTGAACCGATTAAAAAAAATTTTATGTTATAAAAGTTCATGACCGATTTCGCCACTTAATTTCGTTACTTTTTGTATATAATTAACCAGTCTATGTTTATTGTGCATACTTTAAAATAATTCTTTGATTTGGTGTGATAAAATATTATTCGTCCAAATGGATTAACCTTACCAAATTAATTTATTAATATAATTGGCGAATAACTGGTCATCAAAGGCGAATAAAAAAAAATACGAAATTACATTCGAGAGTTAGTCAACCTTTGAGTAAAAGGACTATTTTTTTTATTAAAATACTAATCCTAACAATATGCAGGAATAAAGAATTATAAAAACAGATAATAAAACAACTTTTTTTTATTTATATAAATTTTAACTTTATGCGTGGGATATGAATTTCATTGAAAACCTATTATCAAAATTGATTGAATTTTTTTATCCGATACAAATTTAGATATAATTTATTTTTTAATCAATGTATAAGTGAAAATCCTTGTTTTTCTTGTGCCATTTAAATGCCTCAAAAGTTATTTAAGTATATCAAATTGAAACAAAGTAATCACATTTTCCAAGCAATCTATTACTTAATAACATTCGAATTAGAAACGAAAAAGAAATTGAATTAGAAAAATGAAACTAAATTAATATTTTTTAAATGATTTTTTAAAACCTTTAGAAATTAATTCTGCAAATGAATTTACAAGTATGAAACTTCTAAGTAACTTTTAAGGAATTAAATGGTTATAAAAACATTAAAACTGTTCTTGAGATTAAATTTTTTTTCTATTTTTCCTCCTGTTTCGTGTCTTAAATCAAAGAAAAAAATGAAGCAATATCAGATACAAAGAAACCTTTTTAGACATTTTTTTCAGGGGGAAAATTGTTTTTAAATTTTCAACTTTCGTCCGAAACAATAAAGACATCTGTATTATTTTTATAACCATTTTGCTTAAAGCACTTATTATTTTTAATTATTTTGAACAAAAATGTGATTTACAAAATCAGTTTTTCTGAAACAGTTGAAAGAAATATTGCTTCTTTGTTAATTAATTTATAATTAATGCTGAATATTAATGAAATGTAGGAACACTTAACTAATTAAGAAGCAAATTAAAAGAAATTTTTATTTTCTATCAAATTTGCCATTTTATGCTATTAAACATTGAATTTGTCTGAATGAGAAATAATTTAGTTAAATGGCTTAACTAATTCATTTGATTCTACAGCACTTAAATAAATGTTTAATTCTTAGTTTTAAATTTGCTGATTATATTTCTTTTAGGCTCATGGAAATTATTCCTTTTTCACCCTATAAATTATCTTTAAAGTATTCATGCTGCTTTCGAGATTTAATTTAGTTAGTTTGTTTCTTTATATATTTCAAGTGATGAAGTGAATTTAAATTTTCTTTCAAGTTTTTTTTTAATTACAGATTATACGTTTTAATTAAAAAATATTTGGACCGAAATAGCGTAATAGTAATAAATAACACTCATAATCCTTTGATCAAATATCAAATGAACATTTTAATAAAAAATTAATCGAACCTCTAATTGATCTAAGAGTAATAAAACTGACTTTTCTCATAGCTTTTAATTTTTTCCCAATTTCGTTACAGTATATAATAATTAAATTTAAATTCCAGCAGTCGTCAGTAATTAGATAAGCAGTCGCAAAATAAATTATGATTTTCCGGTATTTTTAATTAAATTCGGTAGGATATTTGCTTGATAAAAATATTCCATAAAATGTGGAAATCGTCTTTTTAAATCATTTGAAATTAACAGGATTAATTTTGAAAAATTTTCTAATCCATTTCAGAAACATTCTATTAACTCCAATAGTTATAATAAAAAATGTCTATTTAAAGTTATGCCTTACTCTGACGAGTTGGTGACTATGACGTAAGAACTGTGAGACGAATCTATTTTATGAAGTTAAGAGACAAACGTGAATCAATGTTTGCCACATTTGGCTGTGTTACGCTCTTTCATAACGCCAAATTCATCTGCTTTTTTTTTTTCAAATAATTTAACTCCATAAAGAATTGAGAGATAAGAAACATAACTGTATTTATTACAGCACTACAATTCCTTCTCCGTTCATTGCTTCTTACTTTTCTACTAATGAACAATTTCACTCGTTTGTCTCATGCAGATCAGCTGTCAATTCGTTACAATCTTAATATGTAAATTTATTTCAGGAAAATATTAGATGAAAATTTTAAAATATTTGATTTTTTTAAAAGTTGGAGCATGTAGAACTATTTTTTTAAAAAGTCAAGCAAATTTTAGTGGTACTTTTTTTTACTAGCTAAATATTTCCTTAAATTTTATTCATAAACATACAAAATTTTTAGCATATTTTAAACTATTAGGGTTATGCAAGATTTTGGGTTCGCACTTTTAATTTAATTTAATTTAAATAAAAAAAGAATTTCATAAATATGCTTAAAGTAATAAGTTATTTTATTGTAATCAGTATACAGAAATTTAAGAAACTACAATTTTGGACTTCAAGTATTGAAAATCTTTAAAGGCAGCATGACCAGTATGGTATGTTCAAATGTAGCATTTTACGCTGTTTTATAATACAGAAAATGCGATATAATGTGTGTGAGCATATAATTAAAAACTAAAACCTCCAATTATGATGCTACCAGCGGGTGACCGAGCTCCGCTTGGAGAAAACAGGTATCGAAGCTAACACGAATATTTAAATTTTCAATTGTGATTTATCAAAACAATACATGCATATTTAGTAAAATATCAAACAATACATATTTAGTAAAAATATCAAAGTTATCCTTATTTTTTTCTGATGAATGTTGAAATGTCGGAAATGTGGGGCGATTTTCGACTTGGCAACTATTCCTCGTATTATAGTATAAGATAAAATTAAAACTTAAGCTCCAAGCATGCGTTACGAGTAAAAGGGAAAAAATTATCTTATTAATATGTTGCCATCAGATTGACAAAAACTCAAATTTAAAAAAATAAATTATTATTGCGCATTAAACATATAAAAATGCAATTTTCATCACGTGTCTGCATGAAATGAAAATATATATATATGAATATTGATATAGATGGCATATTGGCTATAGATGGCAGCACGTTACCACTTGAAAATTTAAGTAGCCATTATGGCGAACTAATAAAGTTTGAAAATATCCTATCAGTAACTCCGAACTGCTCAACCGTAGCGCTTCAAAACCGGCGCCAATCGATTCCTCGTGGCCAAAAACCCCAGACCCCCAAGTTTACCGGAGTTTATTAATTCTGGGGCGATTTTCGACGTGACAACCATTCCTCGTATTATAGTATATGATATTAATAATGCAATGCTTAGTTGTCGAGAAGAGAAGATATAATAGTTGAATCTGTATATTTAAAACAAAATGTAAATTTTATATATTTGAAGACTGAAAATGATTAACAATGTAAATATAAAAAGATCAAAGAGTAATCTTTATTTTAAAGTAAGAAATGAGCCAAGTTTTTATAAACTGGAATGCACCTTGTCATCATGTAAGTTATTCCAAATAGTGTGACTCAAATCTCAAAACTTTGGTATAAAAAACTTTATATATATTCTCTGCTTTTTATCAAAGCTTTTACCAAATATCAACCATAAATTATTTAATTAGATAAATGAAAAAACAATAGAATTTGAGAGAAAACGAAACGCAAATGTATTCTCTGAAAAATAAAAACTATGAGTGATTTTTTTTAATTATTACTGAAGTATAGTTCCAGAAATTTTTTATTCTTTTATTATCTTACCAATAATATCTTATTGTTTCTTACATTTTCTCTATTTTTAATATGACTCATATTATTTGTTCGCATTTCTTCTTAATTTTTATATTTCCAAAAACATCTTGTTTTTCTATATACTTCTGTATGTTATGTTCATTTTACTATAGCTTTTATTTAACTAGTTTTTCATATTTGTATTTTTATTTTTTTTTCATATTTGCGATCGAATTTTCATTCTTTTCCTGACATACTAGAGCACTGAAATTCTATATAGTTGTTTTTCCCGATTACAAATCACTATTTTAATTTTTTCAAAAATTATTCATTATTGATGAGTTATTATATTATTTCATAAATGAATCATCTGATGTATATATGAATGATTTTTTATATATAAATGAATTATAATTCATATTTATTTATTTTTTCATATTTGCGATTGATCTTTTATACGTTTCTGAAGTACTGAAATTCTATATAGTTGCTTTTTTAGATTACAAATACCTTAATTAACGATTAATTCAAATTTAATTTTGATTTGATAATAAATAATACCATTTGATAGAAAATTTTAGGAAACTGGATCTCAATATTTTATTGTAATTATAATTATGAATAATATATTAAGGATTGATAAATAAAAATATTAGAATAAGTTTTTTTTTTTTCGTATTCTAAAATGCAGACGATACTTTTTGTCCGAAATTTTGCGCCACTGAAAAGCCATTTATTAATTGCATAAAATTCAGTATTTGGAAATCCCGTCTTAATACAAGTCTTGAGATTTAATTATTTTCAGTTCTTAACAAAACAGAAACAAAAGTTTGTATTGTACCGAGTGAAGGTCGCAGTACAAACCTGCGACGCTAGGGTCAGTAGCGTCGCAGGTTTGTATAACAGGTTTGTTGTAACATTTGTTTGTCGCGGGTTTGTTGTAACATAACCACTATACCAAAAAGTCGACTTTGGTATCGTAGATGTTATCTGGCTTATAAGGCTAGCGCTACAGTATCATTTCAAAATTATTTTAGCATTACAGGGAGTCTGTAAGATCAATCTGGTTTAAAGTTATAATTAGATACAATTAATAATAATGAACTCGAAATTTATAAAATTGTAGCTCTTTCCAATTGCATAACTATATTCATATAATATTCAAGGGATTTTTTTTCATTTTTCAAAAAAGTAGTAAAAATACATTTGCATGTGAAGAATGAACCGGTATTATTTTTAACTTTTGCTTGTATATACTTCAAGCGTTATCAATTTGAACTTTGAAGATAAGCAATGTATCTTTCTCGGGCAGTATTACAAATATTTTATCAGGACTTATTCTTGTAAAAATGATAAGATTTATTTTTCGGATGTCATACTTTTTCTTATCAGTAGTCTGAAAAGGAAAATGTAACAGGAGTAATGAACCTAAATGATATTTTAACCATTTGCAGTCCGATGTCGAGTGAGACTTGACATTCAAGACTGTGCATCATTTTGACGATTTATTTTTCAAAATTTAATTGTTAAAAACGCCTACAGAATGGTTAAGAGATGTAGATTCATTTTTTAAAGAAATTCGACTTAAAAGAATTATGTATATTTATTTTTCATATCAATAAACAAATCTTTGTATTAGACGAATGTTTTTGCATCTAATTATTTTTTGGACAGCAAAGGGTTAACTGCACTTACTCACATTAAGTTTACTCGAATAATTTAACCTTAGAAGTTGCAAGTGCGCATTTGGAAATTGTGAAATTTATCATGACTTCCTATGAGAGTCAACATAGTACTTGAAAAATAATACTAACGACCAAACAAGATGACAAGATGAAAACTACGAAGTGTATTAACTAAATATATAATTTATTTGAAAATTATTAATATATAAACTTATTTAAAAATTTTAACATTACAAAGGGCCCTGACTTTTTTGTAAATGAAAAGAAGTTAGGGAAAAAATTGAAGCGTAACACCAAAAAAAAAATCGAGACAAAGAAATTTCTGTTCGTAATAATTGATCTATATCATTTTTGGTCAACCTGGCAACGATCGGGCAATAGCCAATTTCATTACCATGTGAAAAATTCACAATATTTACTTTCAGCTTATTTCGTATTGCTCACAAAAGAAGCATTAAGACATAGTCTAGACACAACCCAGTGAAATGAAGTTCCAAGAAGTAATTTAAGATTTAGAGAATCAAACATGAAACATGCATACGTCTATTGTCGATCAAAATGATGTTCCAAGAAGTAATTTTAAAAGATTTAGCGAATCAAATACAAAACATGCATACTTCTATTTTCGATCCCAATGATG
>JAOUZG010038692.1:3780704-3798435 GCA_026289955.1 Argiope argentata | reverse complement strand
AAGAAGTAATTTTAGATTGAGAGAATCAAAAGTGAAACATGCATACGCCTATTGTCGATCCCAATGATGCTACAAGAAGTAATTTTAGGAAATTTGGAGAATCAAATACAATACATGCATATGTCTATTGTCGATTCCAATGATGTTCCAAGAAGTAATTTTAGAAGATTTAGAAAGTCAAACGTGAAACTTGCATACTAATACTATCGATCCCAATGATGCTCCAAAAAGTAATTTTAGAATATTTAGGGAATCAGACGTGAAACATGCATACGACTACTGAATGGATATCCACAACTGGAAATATCTTTTATTTTCTGACATAAAATGAATTACTGCATAGATTTTACCTATATGATTATAAGATGCCCCATCAGTCAATTATTACAAATGAAATTTACGATTCCTTTTTATAGAAAGAATTCAAATTTTTAAATTTAGTTCACAAAGAGAACGTAAAGTAAGCATTTTTACGAATTTTTTGAGATTTTTACGCATCTCCTCATTTCAGATCTATCTTGATATGAAAAATACGTTTTTGGCATGTTGTCTGTGCGTGAATATCATAATTCATAACACTTTGAATAAGGATAAAGTTCAATAAATGAAATTTTGATCAAATTTATGGGTTTTTGTCAATTTTGGAACAAAATCCATTCTGAGGAAATCTTTCTGTTTTTCTGTTCGAGTACAATCGAATTAAATAACAATTAAAAGTGAATAAATCTATGTGGAGCTAGGCAAATAAAATTTGATGCGCAGGCTTATAATCTAAAATATAGATCTGATAATACAGAATAAAATTTGTCATAGAGTTGACCATCCATTTCTCTGTACTTTCGTATGCATGCATAACTCATTAACGCAATGATTTAAATCGATGAAATTTTGTATATGATCTTGTGATTGCAACTACTGTTTCTTTGTAAGTTTTGATTTCAAAAAAAGTGTCCAAAATACATATTCTGATTACAGATTCAATAAAAATAATGGATTTAAACCAAAGACCTATCACATTATAAGCCTAACTATTGTTCGCCAATGTGATGCAAAGTATTTACAGCCTTACGTGAAATTCATAATTGTATGCCAAGGGTGTAGTATGAGTCTTTTATTGGAGGAGAGCACACGAAAAGGCTCTGGGGAGACCACCATTGGTGGTTTATTATCGTGTCAGAACATAATGTTGTTTTTGGGATGAGGTTTTTGGCGTCAACAAAAATCCGTAGGCGAAAAATAAAAATTTTATTGTCTGCACGAGCATCTCAAAAAATCACCTCTTATTAACGCGTTGCCATTGCATTTACAAAATCTCTGATTCAAAAAAAAGTTAATGGCTACAGCCAATAAAACCTAGAAAGATGTCATTTTGAGCGCGTGATTATATGAAATGAAATAAATAGGAAATGTGATATTTTTCTAAACAATAAAGGCGAAACAAAGTTTTTTGAATCGTTTGCAATACTAAAGTGACTCATTCAATGAAACAATTAAAATGAATAAAATATAATTTAACTCGCTCGAGCACATGGTGCTTGGCCGTTCAAGAAATGTTCTTACAGGATACATTGAAGTATGCATAGCAGATTTCATTTTAATCTTTTTCTTATAGTTGTTTTCAAGCAAGTTATAGCAATTTGCCATCCATCAGATTGTTTTAAATATCCCAAATAGTGAAATCCTGCATTAAATCGCTTTTCTAAATCATCCCTATTCTTTTTTGTGCTTCAATATATTTTGTACTGTTTATACAATTAGGTTATCACGCAGTCAACCCAACATGAAGGTACCTGACTTACACAATTACATTAATGTCTTTGCGATAATTGTCAATAAAAATTTTACACAACAGTACTTGAAAATAAAATTCTCTTACTTACCTGTGACCATAGGTATGCTCGTTGGCTATTAAAGCTGCTATAACACCTGTGATTCCGGCAAAAAATCCTGGTAAAGCGTGTAAACTATTGATTCCACAAGGATCGAATATGTTCATTCTAGCGAGGAAAGGCTGCAAGAAAATTATATAGTTAAATCAAATGAAATTGCGTTTTAAATCATTATTAGTCTTTGCACCGATTTGATAAATTAACGTTTAAAGCAAATTGATATGTAACCTGTGGTCATGATATAATCGCTTTTACTTGTTTTTCACTTTTTACAAATTTTTATGCAGATTAATAACTTTCCTTTCATATTAGTTTGATGGTATTTGTTTCAGTGCTGTCTACCAAAAATATCTAAGCAAAAATTTGGCAGTAATCGAATAATTTTTTTAAACAATAAGCAAAAAAATCGTATTGTTTCGCCAGTGAAATGTTAATGATCACAACTTCTATTGCAATGCACTTTTTGTTCTATTCAGAATAATTTACAAGCGTATTTTTGTATAAGGTGTTTTTGTAATATTCTTTTAAAAATTTAAAATTCGCCAATTATACATATTCTTTACATCGCGGTATTTAGAAAGATGAAAAAGATGAATTTTAGAATTTTAAAAATGAGATTTTAAATACTGGATGCTGAATTTTTATGAATTTGTATTTGCATTCACAAAATGTATAATAAAATGTTGGATTTTTTGATGGAATGTTTTCTTGAAAAATTCTCCCTTCTTCAAGAAAATATTCTCAAGAATAAATAAAAAAGAAATTTTGTTGTACAGCACCTTTATTAATAAATGTTGATGAAAGTAAATTTAAAAGAAAAATGAAATCTATGACTGAAATTTTTTTTATTTTTTGTCGTTATTTATCTTAAGTCATTAAGTGGTTTAAATAGTGACTTGTAAAAGCATGTAAACCTTTTAAAATTCACCTACTTTCAAAGAAGTATACATAATAATAATGCAATATTGGTAAAAGCAAGTAAAAAATACATGCGATTAAAAAATGTTCATGAATATTGAATGCTCTCTATACTTTGCTCATTGCCTAGGTGATTTCGCGTTCCAATTATTCGTTGGCTTCAGTTATTTAAAAACCTCAAACGAAAACAACATCATGTTATCGCATGATAAAAAATTTCACCATGATTAATAAAATAACTTCCCAATCAATCAGATAACGCTACTTAAAGGTGAATCATTACAATGTATACTATCATGAACACGAAACTTATGCGATTCGAAATATTCTTGTACATTGGTTATTACCTTTTGTGCTGTAAATATTAAATTTCTGGTCTCTGAAACATAGCGAAAATATTCCATATTATAGTAAGATAGCATCGGTCATTAGCTACTTTATTAGCCCGAGATATCTCTAAGATTTTGTTCTATACTCTGAATGCTGTAAAATATTATTTAATGCCAGGAACTATTTTGTGTTAATAATGTAAGCCGCTACTGTCGATTAGCAATTTATCTAAACAAGTAATATATGTATATAAATAAAGTCATTTTCTACTTAGGTCAACAAAGCAAAATTTCATTTTAGTTACTTTTTATTAAATAATTACAATTAATTTAGGAATTTATCCAAAAATTATATCTGGCTAAAACAAAAAAACGCTGAAAATAAATCGAATCAAAATCAGAGCACTCAATTGGTGTTGAATTTCCTACGCTAATTGGGGCAACGCAAATGCGTGAATTTTCTACGCCAGGTGGGGTAACACAATACAGATTAAAAATTTCTACTTTTTCTGTATTCTGTATTTTAATTCGAAAGTTCTTCAAAATGAATTCGAAAAATCGATTAATTAACAATGTTTAATTTTGAACCAAACATTAAAAAAAACAGAATCATTTGAAATAATCGGTCGAAGCATGTTAAGGCTAACCTTATTAGCGTGTGAAAAAACAAACTGAATTCATTATTTATTTGGCGGATAGAAAATGAAGATTTTTGGTGAGAAAGTTAATTTTTAATCAATTAATAAATTAATATTTGAAAAAAACTATATTAATATCAAATATCATCCATTATAAATTTTTAAAAAAATTACTATGCGAGATAATAGTAGGAATTGAATGGAAAAACCAACAAAGAGAATGTATAATTATTAGTGGGGAAATGTTTAAGTTATCGGATCTTAACGAATCTATGAAAAGTGCATCGTTCCCAGTTACCAGATATTCTTGATACAAATTGCTTTTATTTGCTAAAATGATTAGGACTTTTAAAAATAAAAATGAATGAAAAATATATAAAGTTGCTTCTTACGGCTAAGTAGTTGAATCCTACAACACACAAGGTTCCACCTATGGACCCTATAAGCAATGCTCCGAAGGGCTGTATCATCAGATCAGTACAGGTTCCTATAGCAACACCGCCTGCAAGAGTTGCATTCTGTATCTGGCCCTAAGACAGGTTAAAATTTAAGTGAGTTAAAAAAAGTGAAAATTATTTTTCAATTTTGGCAACAATTGAATGAAATCTTTGCGTAGAATATATGCATTTCTATTCTGAACCAAAAAGAAATATTTGAAGGTATTTTGTATAAACTACGAAAAAATATGATGAAATCTCATTTTTTATCATTTACTTTATTGGCCCATATTATTTCCAATTACAAATAAATAAATAATTAAAACATTTTAATTTTTGTTTCGCAATGAAAAGTTTATCCCTAAATCCTAGGTCATTTCTTAGATCCATAAAAAGAAGAGATCACTCGTTTGCAAATAGATCCGGTAAGTTTCGGTTGGTTCTTCCTTCAATTATAAACAACTTTTACGCCATCTTTTAGTTTTTTCCAGTTTGAAAATGCCTGGTTTTATTTCGTCTTTACACCTCACATTTTTATTTACACATTATATGGAACATATAATAATATTTGATTTGTCGTAATTCGGATATTAATTTCAAAATGGTATTTATCTTTTATAGCACATTTTTACGAACGCGAAATTATTCTATAAATGTATTTTCCATTGTTGCCATATTTACTGAACTGAATAAATGAGAGTTACGCTTTATTTATTTAAAAATGTTATTGCAATTTTTTCTAAACAAATGACAAAATATGGCAGCTGTGTTTGATTATTTGCAGTTCCTTTAAAAAATTCGATGACGTTAATAGTAAATACGGTAAACCAATAATAGACAAAGAGAAATAATATTTTTGTTGAACATAAAGGAATTTTTGTTGAGATTAAGCGATCGTCCAAATGTTGGTACAAGCAACGATATTTATAAAAAAAATTAATGGAAATAAGAAAATGATTATTCGATTTCTCGTCTCCAAATACATTAAAACAAAATATACCTCTTGATGTTAATGAAATTTTCTTAAGCACAAAAACTCTTCATTAAATATTCATATTTTTACAAAAACTGGAATATTAATTTGCTACCGCTTTTCGAAATTCTACGAAACGCATTACATTTTATCAATAATTATTTTTGCTGAAAGAATTTTGCTTCAATTTTTTGCAATGGCGTTAGAAATATCTATATATATTTTGAAGGGGGGGAGGTATTGAATATTAATTTAAAGAGTTTTTGCTTTTGTAAAAAATAATAAAATGAAATATGGAAATGTATATTTTTAAAATATATTCACACTTCGTATAAGAAGTAATTTTAAATCTCCAAACCGAAGAAATGATTTTAATTTTCATTTCTTATACATCCAAAACAAATATACAAGAGACATGAAGTCTTGATATGTAAATTTATAAGTTATTTTTAAATTATTGATTATTAATGTGAAAAGATGAAAGTAGAGGTGCTTTTATGATAAAAAGTTTATCTTGCATCGCATAAAATTTTTTATAAAAGTAATTTAATTTTCATTTTTTAAAAGCATAATTATTCTTATTTGATTTAGTTTTTATTTGGATTTTTAAAAAAATTATTTGCATCTATGAATGTAATAACCATTATTTGTAGCCATTATTTATAAATCAAACCGTGTAATAGTCAGTTTTGCAAATGAATTTTGGCAACATGATAATAGTAATGATGATAATTTTGACGTGCTTTAATGTAATCCATTGTATTAAGGAAATCACATCATATAATTTACATCTTTTTTATTGACAAGTATAAAAATGTACAACTGCGTATCTTAACTATTTCGAAGGAAATACAGTGAAATAAATTCTATGTATGCTGATTCTTCTCTGATAAAATAAGTACCAAAATTTTTAGGGTGTTTTAGTAACTCGTATTTTATTAAAAATCATAACATTATTGTTTACTTTTTAAAAGTTGATTATTATGTGCACCAGTCTGTTATGAAAATTGTTACTTCTAAAAGAACATTTTCAGATGCAAGATTAAGATTTCCTATTTGAATTTTAACACTTTGCTGACCGGTGACGAGTTAACTCGTCTTTTCATGTCCAAACGTTGTTGACCGGTGACGAGTTAACTCGTCATTGCACTTGCATTATCTATTTCAATTTATAACACCGAGGGCGATATAGAACACTGAAAAAACTTGGCGTATCGTGTTTAGTCTTGTCCGCTCTATAACAGAAAAATTACTCTTCCTAGTATTTACATTTTTATTTGAATTTTAGTAAAACTCCAAAAATTTCAACCACGACGGAACGTATCGGCGAAGAACTTTTTGATGTTGCAATTCAAGAAAATTCATTGGAGTTTCTTTTAGAACGTTTCACTTTCAGATTCAATTACAAAAAAGTAGCCGGTGGCATGACATAGTTTCTGTGTAAAATTGCCGGTCACCAAAGTGTTAAGTGACCATGTTTTTAATGTCAACTCAGGATTGTTACATGAAAATTCGAAAAACCTTCCTTTTATATTTGTTCTTATAAATCATTAGAGACGAAAGCCGGATAACAAACTTTGAACTAAATGTTACATAATCAATGAATGATCTGTTATCTTTGAATCGTAAGCCATATGCATCAAATATTTAAAATTTATTTTCCACGAATGTAATTTTGTCTTTCACTGCTTTTATAAAATTTTAAACAAAAAAAAAATTCTTACCATTGTGAATTTTTTGTCTTTATGCAACAGCGATGATATAGCAAAAGCCATCATGCAACTACCCAGCAATGCGAGGAAAGTATTGATGACACTTCTGTACTGAGCGTCTCCCGTGGATAAACTAGAATTAAAGCTGGGCCAAAAACACCACAGTAGCACAGTTCCTGTCAGAAAACAAAAATTTCAGTTAATACTTTATTGATGATAGCCTCAGCAGTGGGTTTTGTTCAACTTTATTTTAAAGAAAAAATGAATTTCGGTTATCAGACCCCAAAAAAGTAATGTAAGATTTTTTTTCTGACCATATAAGGAAATGAACCAAATCTGTTTATTTTAAAATGTTCTCCAATAATTTCAAGAATGAATAAAGTATCGTTTATAGGTATTTTCAGTAAAAGTAAAACGACATATAAATACAAAGAAGTAAAATCACAAACTTTAACAAAATATTTGACTGTTACAAATTCAAAAATTATGATGATATTTCATTCAAGTTTTTAATGACGATCCTAATATATTACTGCATAATATTGAAATATAAATTAAATTTGAAAATTAAAAATTTATCATGAAAATGTGTAAGACTATATCAGTCTCTGTATTTTAAATGCAAATAACACGTGTTTTTTATATAATAAATGCGTATGCATGACAATAATGCATTTTTTTTGTTCTCTAAGATAGAACAAAAAATAAATTTAAAAAAATTGAAATCTGCTATTTCAAATTTCATGTTATATGAGAACATTATTATTTTTAAGGCATTGTTTGCCTTGATTAATTTAAGCCATTAACCAATTTAAACAGGTTTGAAACAATCATGTGATTGTTAGAATACGTATGTGTCGATATATCAAGAATCGGATACATGGCGAAAGTTTCAAACAAGTTGTTACTTTTTGTTGGTGATAATTTACTAAATTGGACAATCATCTTTACCATTTTGTAATAACCCTAAACGCAGAAAATTGATACCCCAAAAGCGATAAATCGCCAATTTTCTGCCCGTTCATTTTATGATTTCAAAAACCTCAAAGCAGTACAACATGATATTTTCACATAACATTTTAACAACAATAATAAAAATGTAACAACGTTGTCATTGACTAATATTTGAATTGCACATTAAATTTTTATTTTAAAGGATTTTTTTGGAGATAAATCGACAAAATATAACAACCTTCGGCATTAGTTTCATATAACCCTAAAAGCGAAAAATTAATCTTATACTATAATACGAGGAATGGTTGTCAAGTCGAAAATCGCCCCAGAATTAATAAACTCCGGTAAACTTGGGGATCTGGGGTTTTTGGCCAAGAGGAATCGATTGGCGCCGGTTTTGAAGCGCTACGGTTGAGCAGTTTGGAGTTACAGATAGGATATTTTCAAACTTTATTAGTTCGCCATAATGGCTACTTAAATTTTCAAGTGGTAACGTGCTGCCATCTATAGCCAATATGCCATCTATATCAATATTCATATATATATATATATTTCATTTCATGCAGACACGTGATGAAAATTGCATTTTTATATGTTTAATGCGCAATAATAATTTATTTTTTTAAATTTGAGTTTTTGTCAATCTGATGGCAACATATTAATAAGATAATTTTTTCCCTTTTACTCGTAACGCATGCTTGGAGCTTAAGTTTTAATTTTATCTTATACTATAATACGAGGAATAGTTGCCAAGTCGAAAATCGCCCCACATTTCCGACATTTCAACATTCATCAGAAAAAAAATAAGGATAACTTTGATATTTTTACTAAATACGGCATGTATTGTTTTGATAAATCTCAATTGAAAATTTAAATATTCGAGTTAGCTTCGATACCTGTTTTCTCCGAGCGGAGCTCGGTCACCCGCTGGTATTCTCAAAAGCGACAAACCGCCAATTTTCTGCATACGCATTTTCAGGTTTCAAAAACCTCAAACCAAAGTATCTTTTTACATAATAAAAAAAAAGCCATCGCCAACCATTTTGGCGAAATTGTTATGTAGTATTACGTCTCTTGGCAAGATAATTGAATTACTCGTTGTCGCCAAGTAAACC
Source organism: Argiope argentata (assembly GCA_026289955.1). Classification (NCBI taxonomy): domain Eukaryota; kingdom Metazoa; phylum Arthropoda; class Arachnida; order Araneae; family Araneidae; genus Argiope; species Argiope argentata. The sequence goes on along the minus strand of JAOUZG010038692.1, from coordinate 3,789,470 downwards.
CATTAGCTAGGTGATCTTGGCGTAATATGAAATTAGCCAAATGGATCCAGTTTCTCGCTGATTTTCTTATTGTAATCTAAAAAATCACTGAGTAAAATCGGTGGTAACATAAAAAACTTTCAGAAAGTTTCTCTAATGCTTAATAATAACTAATAATGTTGCTTAATGCGCTGATTATTTATAATTAACTACAGCATTATGAACTGAATTAAAGCCTTGTTTTCCAAATGAATTTTGACAAAATGATAATAGTAATAATGATAATTTGGAAGTGCTTCAATGTAATCCATTCCATTCGGGAAACCTTATATTCTTAAATTAACACTAGATTGCGTAAAATAGATGCTTTGCCACTTTTGCACCGTATAAACAAAAGATTTTATCATTATAAAAATTACAAATAATTCAGTTCTGTAAAAAATTATGTATAATATGAAACAATGGATAGTTAAACAAGTTAAGATAAGAAAAGTACAAATGAGGCTTCACTTATAGATTCAATACATTCTTTTTTTTTAATATTTAGCAATCAATTTAATCTAACTCCAAAAGCTCAAAACTTCTTAATAAATTAATATCAAAATAACTTTGGAGTTACTTATAAAAGCTACGACAGAATCAAAAATTACTCTGCACGAGTATAGTGACTTAAAAACAAAATCACTGAAAAGAATTTTAAAAAGAGGGGAAAAGCTTTTATGATGAAGTAATTTTTAATATAATAGAGTCCATTAAAATGTCAGTTTTTATCAATTATAAGTGCAGATGACGAAAGTGGGAGATGCAGTTGCTTGATTTTGAATGAAGTGGTGAAATCATTTTACATTTTTTTCAAATATTTTTAATGCAGATTAAAATAAAGTAAAGCACTCTTTTCTTTTAATTCCTTTTCTCAAGCGAATTCTTTCATTTTAACTTGTTTAACCAGGCAATTAATTGATCTTCAATTCGTTTGGGATTAAAATATTTTGTCATACTAGGCTGGTTAAGAGGTTAATTATGAGCTAAATTGATTAACTGTCTAATATATTTTATTTAACCCTTTTTAAGGCTGTGGTAATTATCTTACCACCACCTTAAAATATTTTGAAAATATTGTAGCTCCAAAACTATCTAGAAACGGACAAAAGTGTCATGTTCAACATCAATGTTACTTTGTATTCAGTTCCTGGTTATGTTGTTTCACCAGAATAATTTGAAATGATGCATTTGGTAATTTACACTGTATCTGGTTTTTCTACCACTTATTTCATGTGTAATTAATAAATTTTAAATTGTGAAATAACTAATAATAAATAGTTTTACAAAAATCATATTTACTTGTGAAATTATTTATATTTCATATTTTCTATTGAATAAGTTAGTAAAATGTCATTGCTAGTTTGGGACGGGGGGAAATATGTAGTTTCCACCCCCGTAATAAACTACAAACACAACAACAAAATTTTAACAAAAATACTTTTTTTGGTCATAAATGAGCTTCTTTTTCCCAAATATAACGTAAAATGAAAATTTTGAAAGAAAACAGCTTGTGCCCGTTAAAGGGTTAATTTTGGGATTTTTGGTTCACCATTTTTGTAGTTCCGTTAAAAAAATATTAATGCTCAGGTATGATGAGAGCAGATTTACATTTCCTCCATACAACTATTTTGCATTTGCTTGAAAATTCGGCTGTTTTTCAATTGCTTGTTTTGTGTTCTCCTCAGAGTACAATTCTCTGTGAAGAATGAAATTACCTAAAAGGAATAACAAAATAATTCTTACCTAACATGCAAAATATATTAGATTCGTAGCTTGGACTTTCGTTCGGGTTGTTCTGTACTTGCACTTTCCTATCGACAGCGTATGCCACGGCGCAACCAAATATACCTGCAAACATATGTAAGGACACAGAACCAGCAACGTCTGAAATCTTGAAAAAGAAAAAAAAAATACAATTAAAGGTGATATCGCTAAGAAGTTTTATATTTAGTGTTATTAATAACTATTGTTACGAATTTAAAGTACCATTTTTTAATGTTAAATCTACGCTAAGAAAGAAATTAAGAATCCTCCAATTCACTGATATCAACATCGATGAGTTTTCTTCGTAAATGGAAGAACATGCTCCTTTTTATTCTTCAAGGAACCGAGATTTAGAGATTCTTCTAGTAAATTTCATGAGGTGCCTTTTTTCTCTGGAATGATATATAAATCTGAGGCTTTCTAGCGAATTTACAGATTTTCAAAGTTATATTTCCAGAGTGAGTTCGTGGACGTTGTAAGCTATTACTGATATTTAATAATAGATTTGCCATTTGCTTTTTTTATGTGCTCCTTAGATGTGCTTTCATTATCTGAGTTTCAGAATTTCTAGATTATTCGCGAAATAAAGCTCATGTTCCATTATCCTGTTTAATATATTACATTAATGCTGCATTCTCCGAACGATTTTTGTAGTAATACTATGCACCAAAGATGTGAGTACTAATTTCTCTACATAGAAAGGTTTAATTAAATTATATTGACAATTTTGATAATTTGAAATAAATTTTATGAAACAATTAATATTAAAAGATTTAAGCAAATTCATAATAAGATCAACAAAAAATTTATTTTAATTACTTAGAACTTAGTTAGAACGATCACCTCTGACCAAGTACTCCCCCCCTCCAGTGATATCACTCTCGACATGGAGGACTTAGTGACCACGACAGATTTAACGTCCATCACACTCACACACAGGGGGAGGATTCGGCTGGCTGGTTCGAATTTGCAGCCCAAGGAATGCGAATCCAACCCTCTACCAACCAGGCTACCCAGCCTGATAATTACAATTACTATAAATAATTTATTAAAAAATCACGCTAGCATCGAATTTTCAACGCCAATTGAGACAATGCAAAATGTGGGAATTTTCTACACCAGTTGGGGGGTAACGTAATACATTAGAAATTTATTCTTCTCTTAATTCGAAAATACTTCAAAATGAATCCGAAAAATAGATTCATTAACGTTGTTTAATTTGAAATGCATCATATATTAAGAAAATAAACAGAATCGTTGAAATAATCGACCGAAAACATGTTGAGCCTAACCTAATTGGCGTGGAGAAAAAACTAACTGAATTTGTTATTTATTTGGCGGTGGAGAAATGAAGATTTTTTTTGGCGAGAAAGTTAGTTTTTAATTAATCAGTAAAAAAAATTAATGAATTAATATTTGAAAAAACATTATTAACATCAAATGTCATCCACTAAAGTTTTAAAAAATTTACTTGAACTTGAGTGGATGAATGAAAAGTATTTTATTAACGATTGAAAATTTGAATATATATATATATATATATATATATATATATATATATATATATATAATAGGGAGAGTGTGATCTAATTGTAGGAATTGAAAAAAGGGGGTTGTTATATTTAGTTAACTTTCTATAACAATTTTATTCAAATTTTTTAAAAACTAATTGTTTTCACTTAATACAGTCAATAATATAGAGAATACTTACATGAAAACCTTTGATGCAGAAATGCTCGTTTGTCGTGTATATGAGTACTTCGAATAATGTAAATATGATCATCTGCAATGGGCTGATTTTTCCGAAAACGCCTCCAAGGGCAATGACAGCACTAGCTGCTCCAAATTCTCCGGTCAAGAGACTACACAAAAAATAAATAATAAACCAACAATTTTGGTCAAATGTTGCAAAAGCAGTCAATAGAAAACAATATGCATAAAACAAAATGAGAATGTTTAAGTACTGGAAAAATATTTAGATAAAGATGATAAAGAAGGTTTCATATCAGAACTTTCTCGTATGTTTATGAAATACGAACATATAGATATTTAAATCATTTGAATAATTTGATTCAAAATCGGGCATACTTCTAGAATTTTGATGTAAATATTTGCCTAGAATTTATTCCTCTAAATTATTGAGTTTTATAGATACTGGTATCATAAAATATCTATTATCCTGATAGTTTGTCATACGTGTATTTTTTTTTTATTTTTTACAAATTTATTTATTTGACAACTGGAAATTTTTTTTAAAAATCAACTTCTCAGTTTAGAGACCTCAGCCAGGTGGTAGGTTTGCGTAATTGGAAATCCACCATTGTCTTAGATTCAAGTAATTATATATTAGTACAGAATAAAATTGCATTTATTGATTTCATACCAGAAGCCAAAGCATAAATTTGAGGCACATTCTTTACCTCGTCATGTCGATGTGTATCCTGCCATCTTTTGTGTTCCACCAATTGTGCGTGATTATCGTCCACTGGATGGATAAAGCTGCCAGCAGCATATTCATTCCCACGCCAGAGTAGCCGTACTTCCTCAGAAATGTGTACAAGAACCCGACACCGATGAAGATGATGGCATTGTTATCCTGAAACACTATCAGAACATCAAATTAGCCATATTTCCTTAAAAATGTACATAAAACCCCGACACCGATGACGATAATGATATTATTATCCTGAAACACTGTACGAACAACAAATTCGATATACTTTCTCAGAAATGTATATAAAAACATGTATAAAAACCCGACACCGATGAAGATGATGGCATTTTTATCCTGAAACTCTACAAGTTGAGTTTTATTGGCGCAAGAGCCAAGTTTTGCCCAAGCTGCTCCAGATAAATGGTTAAAATTATTTCATTAGCAGTTTAAAATCTACAAAAACATAATTTTCCTATTGTTTTTAAAAAATTCAGTGCTAGATATTGCCAATAAAACAGGTGAAACACTATAAGAACAACTATAAGAAAAACAAACGAAACACTATAAGAAAAACAAGTGAAACACTATAAGAACAACAAATTAGATATACTTTCTCAGAAATGTATATAAAACCTGAAATCGATGAAGATACAGCATTATTATCCTAAAACACTGTAACAACAACAAATTAGCCATATTTCCTTAGAAATGTATATAAAAACCCGACACCTATGAAGATTATAGCATTATTATCCTAAAACTTTGTATGAACAGCAAATTGGATATACTTCCTCAGAAATGTATATAAAAACCCGACAACGATGAAGATGAGGGCATTGTTATCCTGAAACACTGTAAATACAGTAAATTAACTATAACTCATCAGAAATGTATGTTAATTTACTGTACACCGATGAAGATGATACTATTATCCTGAAACACTATAAGAACAATAAATACCTATTAATGCTAAAAATAAATTAAACAAATCGATTGTTATGCAGAAATAATCGTTTTTATCGACCAGCTGGTCAGCCAAGAAAATCGATTGTATTTTATGAATAACTTTATACACATAATTGCTTAAGAAACGTATTTTCCAGAATGAAACTGTGACGTATTAAAGATTTGTTAGTTTGATAGTTTTATAGCCATTCTGTTTATTGTTTACGTGCATCTTATGAAGCTGGAATCCCAAAGTATCAGTGCCATTAAAACATTAGGTGCTTGGGTAATCTATTTTAAACATTGTCTTCGTTGAAAAAATTAAACGATATAATTTTTCCCTATTTTTTTTCCTCCATTTTAATTTTTTTTTCGAGGACACTGACAAATTGGTTTCCGAAATTGGATAGTCAGTTTGCTGAACCATACTTAAAAGATTTTTTTATCCCGAAATTCATATCCACGCACAAAGTATAAATCCTAAAATAACGTTTTATGTTCTGCATCATTTCTTTTTCCCCTTCTTTTTCTTCATATGATGCAGCTTTCCATATTTTTAGGTACTTTTTTTCATTTTGAATTAATATTTGATATCTTGAATGTCCTTTTTATTGATTTTGCTTTTTTATTTTGATTCTTTTATTGGTTTGCTTTGGTTTGTTCTACTTCCAGTTTATGAGGGTTGCTCGTGGCTTTAATTACTTCCTGTGTTACGGTTCTAGTTGAAGAGATCTTCATATGATTAAAATATTACGGTTTAGTTAACTATTTTTTAACACAATGGGAACAACTTTTCAACAAAAATAGCAAAAAAATCAAGCTAATATTATTATTAAATTAATTTTATAGAATTATTATAAAAATAATAATTAAAAATTCTCTTTTGAAAGCATAATAATTGTGTTTTTTTTTTTTGCTTTCTTTAAAATAACACAACTATTAATATTACTTAAAATGTTTAATTGATGATATCCAAATGTAAGCATTTATTCTCTAACAGCAATCATGAAGCCATTTTTTTTTCAAAATAATTCCATGAATCCTATTTTAGACCACATAAATACTCAATTTGTTGCCCAATTAACCAAAGGATATGAATTTAACTTTTAAAAAATTAATTTTACGATACAAAATAGTATACTGTTTAAAAAACGCCTAATAGTTTGTTTCTTTCTCTCTTGTATCATGTGAATATTCTAAAGAATATGTTCGCATTCATTTTCCAAAAAATTGGATTCCATAATTCCCAATCATAATTCGATTTTAAAGCTTTATATTATACTACATTGTCTTTAATTTCTGTTTTTAATTTTTTATTTGATAAACCATTTTTAAGTAACGAATTGTTTGATTTTAATTTTTGATGTATTGATGAATTTCTTAATTGCGGCGATTACCACAGCAGAAGAAAATTGGGATTATGTAAAAAGGAAACGAAAGCTAAAATAAATATTTTTTCTACGTAAAATCTTGACCTTTTCCTCCATTGCTTCTTTTTTCAATTCTGAAAAATTTACTGACTCTTGTGTTTTATTAAGATTTATTTTGTTTGTGATATTGTTTACTTGGTAATACATTTTTGTGCTATAAGCCTTACTTATCACTTTTCTCAAAGCTGTATTTTTAAACTATCTTTATTGCATTGGTGTATAGTATCTTGAATTTCTAAGGTTTATTTAGTAATCAGATTTGTTTGCATTTAAGGAATTTTAATTAACGAATTTAATATAATTACGATTACAATCTATAAAAAATAATTTTGAAATATTTAAAAAATGTTAGAATGTTACTTTTTTCTTGTTAATTAAAAGAATTTTGTTTCAACAAAAATGAATCTTAATAAAATAGTTTTTTTCGTAGCAGAATTCTATTTCATTAAATAATTCAAATTGAATGACTTTATTTTCCGATTTATTTTGTCAATCGCGACCGATTAACTTCTTTTTATTAACTTCGTATTTCTTATTTTTTATTTAATAATTATTTTAAAACTCCTGATAATTCAATATTTTTATACTCATGATAATTCCATTCGTGAATAGAAAAACATTAATTTTTATTATAATTTGAAATGGCAAAACTGCTGTTATATGAAATATTAAATTTTTTAAAAACCAGTTAAGTTTATTGAATATATTTATCTCGTATTGTCTTTTTTCTCCACGGAAGTATGAAGGATAAATTAAAGATTAGTAAAATTTTGTTTTAATGAAAATACTTTCGTTCTAGAATTGTAATAAAATCATGTAATAATAAATTATACACGTGTATTTGTATTACATGTAAAATAATGGTATGTACATATAAATTATACATGTAAAATAATGTATATTTGGTTGGCGTTCAATAGCCTATCAACTAAAACGTTATTGTGGTAATTACTAAACTAAAAGCGGAAACTTAATAATTTTTTCTTATTTGTATGAATTATAGTGTGTAAATTAAAATATGTATTCGATTTTAATTAATGAAAAAGCTTTGCATTTAGAAATTTTCTGAAGACTCCACATTGGGCTTGGATAAATTATTTTATACTTTTTAGTCCATTTTTAAAAGCGCGATATATTAACAACTTTTTATTAAAATAGATGCTTTCTGCTTTTCAGTTATGCAAGTATGTGAAATTTTGAGATAACTAGTCTTTTTTGAAAGATTAATAATAATTTTAAAGACATTTTGAAAGATAATAATAATTTTTAATCGATTGTAAAATTTGTACATTACAGAAAATCAAAAAAGAAAATTAATATTGCATTATTATCTAGTTCTGAACTATGCTTTGAGTTTCAAGTTTCTAGCCCATTGTGAAGTTAGTTTAAAAGCGATTACAGAAATTTATCAAAATTCAATTTTTTTTAAAAATGATACAAATCCAAAAACTAAGGGAATGGATTGTTGAAAAATATGCGTAACATATTTTAAACTATTTAATGAAAAGTTGAACTGTTAAATTTTATATATTTATTTTTAGTTAATTTTTCATTAAGAATTTACTAACAATTTTGAAAAATCTTTTCTTAATGAGCTAATGTTCAAAAAGTAACCACATGTCAAATTTAGTAACTCCAAATCCATCTATCTGGCATGCAATGCATTTTGGACTATTTTAAGCTCATACATGTCATATCGCATTATTTATAGATATTATGACAGCCGATAAAAATTATCATTTTAAGATAATTTTCAAAAGAATTATCTTTATTCTTTGTAGTAGAGCTAAAACATTCTGTACATACCATAAGGTCGAAAAAGTAAAATTTTTAAAAGAATTTAATTTGTATATAAAGTTTTTCCATGCTTCTAGTTTTTGTCTTTTAAATTTCCTATTCACTTATAATATTTTTTATTGGTCTCCTTGCTTAGTTGGTAATTAATGTAAATGGTTTTCCGAAATTAACAGGTAATATTCAGTAATTCCTTGAAATAAGGATATGTGAATTCTAATAAATATAGTATTGCGTGACCACTTTACACAAGGTAACCTTCTGATAATGACTATATAAAATAATAAAGAAGTATATAATAAGCATGTAACTAACAATACGTAATAACTAAGTAAATAACAATAAAGGCTCCTTACTTTTTTACAAAGCATGTAAATC
>JAOUZG010038692.1:3752987-3771077 GCA_026289955.1 Argiope argentata | reverse complement strand
TTGGGGTGAGAATCCTAGAGATTCCAAGAGATTGGGGTGAGAATCCTGGAGATTCCAAGAGATTGGGGTGAGAATGCTAGAGATTCCAAGAGATTGGGGAGAGAATCCTAGAGATTTCAAGAGATTGGGGTGAGAATTCTAGAGATTCGGTGACGAAAGAAGAAAAGTAAACTTCGAATAGATATTTGAAGGTTTTTTGTAAAGAGTATATTACAATATTACAAAAATAGAAAATTTATATTTATTTATTAGAATTTATGAAATTCGCAACTATGATTTGAATTTTACCAATATAAATCATTTTTATATAAAATGTATGTGTATGATGTTAATACAATTTAAATTCTAATTCCTTTTCTAATTTTTATCTTTTAAATTAACCAATTTTAACTTCATTATAAAGTGTTTTCTTAATTCCTGATCTGAACCCTCCCCCTCCTCCCTTTTAAATTGACGAAAAGATGCCCTATTAAAGTGCTGACTCCATTGTCATCAGCTAAGGGATGAAAATTCTTAACACTACGCATTTCATTGAAAGAAATTTAAGATGCCCTCTTTCTGAAGTCGACTCTTGTCAAAGGAATCATCTATCAGAAACTCATAGCAAAATCACTGAAGGAAAAAATTTAGCCACTTTTGCTCTTGTGTTCTTATGCGAATGTTCGTTTTTCTCTTTTATCCCTGTGTATAAATCTTAACTCTCGAGGACAGATAAATCTAAATTAAATTTCAAAAGTCTTTTTTTTTCAGTTACATTTCTGCCAAAGTTAACATAAATACACTTAACAAAACAGTTATTATTTCAACAGTTCATTAAGCAAATTGTTGAATGAAATTCATCATTTTATAGAGAAAAATGAACAGTGAAATACTCATTGCTGTGTTATAATTACGGACTTTTCAAGCTTCATGTTTCAAAAATTTCTTTATTTCAAAGAAAACATGAAGAATTAAAAAAAAACTAATCTTTTAGTTGAATGCAAAGTTTGTTTTTCCTTTTTTGCTAGATTTGGTGTTCTTGTCCAACTTCCTAAAAACAGGAGAAGTGCACTGCAAATTAATGGGGGTAATTATGTTTGCATTTATAATGGTATGAATTGAAAAAACTTTGACTCAAAATACCACCAAAGAAAAAAAATATTAATATTAATAGATTAAACTACTTAAGTTTTTGAATTTGCGAGGATCAAATAAAAAAATTGTCAAATAAAAAAAATTTTAAATTTAAATTTTATGAATCATAAAATAAAAATATATATACATTTTATGTATTATAATTAATTAAATGTCAATTTGTTTCATTAGAGTCATTTTTAATTTAATACTGAGTATTTATTTAAATAATAATGTGTACAAACGAGTTGCCATAAGTGATAATTCAAAAAGCAGCTCCATAACTTCTAGTATTTAGGTTCACAAAATGCCTAAATTCGCTAATGTATGCCTCTTAAACAGGAAAAAGTGTTGTTGACGCAGTATCTAGACTTCTCTTAGTGAAAAATGAATCTACTTGCAGAAAATTCATGGAGTTTCATATGATTAACTTCCTGCTTACTTGGAAAACCATCCTATTTATTCTTAGTATAAATATTCCCATCCACAATGTAACCTCAAATTCTAAAACAGTTGGAACAACAAGAAAAATAAAGATATTTAAACCAATTTACACAAATATCATTAAGAACTTTGCTATTACTAAAACATCAGACAAACACACGAATATATTTTACTGCTACCTAGAAAAATCAATCCAAATTCACTCTGAAATATCGATCGCCATTTTCACATCCATTATAAAATACAAGCTCTCCGTCTCTCGTCTTCGAAGTATCTTAAACTTGAATGATGCATTAGTAAAGATTTCCTAAGAGAGTGTCATTCTGAGAAGTACGCGAAATAAAGTCTTCATCGATTTCCGCGTCGAGAAAGCAGCTGTTTCTTGTAGCTGCACAACTGACATCTGGTGTCCCTGCGAATTCATTTGTTTCTATTAGCATGGAATCGATGGAATTCTCTTCAGCGTACTTGTGTTTTTGAATGTCTTTGTTATGATGATGTGAAAAGTGTGTTTTTCGCTGAAGAGACATGGGTTCTGTTCGAGCACTGTTCCTCTAGACACACGTTCTAAACATCTGCCGTCTGTTGTGAAAGGAAAAGCTCATTTGTTATAATGCGCTCGAAATGTGAACAGAAAGAAGTATTTCGTTTTAGCTGCCTGTTTTGTTGTTTGCGCAAGTTGGACATTAGTATGTGTTGTACAGTAGTAATTTGGCATTTCCGTAAACTAGAGGATTCATTTTATATTATTAACCCTTTGCACTCGATGGTGCTTCTTGGGAACTATTCAAGACGGTGTATCATTTTGACGTTTTATTTATTTAGTTTTCAATATTGATTATTGAAAATACCTACCGAATGGTAAAAAGACGGATAAATTCAATTTTAAACACACACACAAATTTGGAGCAATAAACAAGCCCTTATATATTGAATAATTATGCATAGAATTACTTTTCCAAGTACAGAAAGTTAAAGAACAAAATAAACTATCAAATCAGTTCTTAACAAAAATATCTGGATTTACTAACAATTTTTTTTTTTTTGTTATTCATATAATGTTCTAAATTTTTTTTCTTAGAAAATGAAATACCAAGTAAAGAGAATGTAAAATTAAAACATTTTCATGGAATTTTATTACAGAATATCAGAATAGGTATACGTATTCTAGAAATTATTCAGAAAATTACAGACTTATTTAAAAAAAAATTCCCTTCCATCCTCCGTCGAAAAATATTAGTTCGATGTTTATAATTACAATTTCGATTTTTAAATCTTAAAATGGCTATAACTTTTTCTAGTTATTCCATTTATATTTGTTTATATTACAATCTATACATGTCTTAAGTTAATGTTTTTGTGAATTCGGCAAATTCATTTACTGTCTCTTATTATATATGTAATAATTCCAAAAATTACTTCGTAACCAGTTAAACGCAAACTTAATAACCCTTTAATTTTTGAGTCGGGCTGACTTCCATACGCCGATATAACAACCATTTTAGCTTCTTAAACAAATGCTCAAGCTATTTAATTTCTACTTCAGCGTCACTTTCGAACGAGAAATTTCTTTTCTTAGATGTTATAGCAGCACGAACCTATTTTTTGATGCGCACTTTTTTGAATTAAATTCTTCGTTTAGAATATAAAAAAAACGTATTTCAATTTCTTCTTTAATCGCACGAGTTAACACTAAATGTAATAATGACTTTTGAACAAAGAATGCAACTTCTTTTAAGCTTCTTCTACAAAAAAAATTGTTTACCCAGCAATGTATTTATATAAGTAGACACAAGATGTTCCATAAAAAAGTAGAGCAAACTTTTACTTTTCTGAATATTCGTTTCTAATTTCTATTTTCCAAAATCATTCTTTTCTAAATATTAGTTATGTTAGTCACTTTCAGTTACAAAATTGCATTAAATAAAGGTGAACAGCTGTATGAAACCAGTTTGGTTTCTGTGGAAATTGATAGTAAAAACTTAAATTTTTCTTCGGTGTGGAGAAAGCCTCATAAAGCAGATAACATCTACCGTTTACAAGTAATTACTCTATTGTAGTGGTTATGTTACTCGGCTATAAACCAAAATGTTGTGAGTTTGGTCAGCGTAAAATTTCTTCCTCAAATAATACTTTCTGAAGTTAAAATTTCTTTTTCAAATAATACTTTCTGAAATTAACTCAAAATTTCGATCTCAAATTACTTCCTCAAATAATACTTTCTGAAATTAACTCAAAATTTCGTTCTCAAATTACTTCCTCAAATATTACTTTCTGAAATTAACTTAAAATGTCTTTCTGAAATTACTTCCTCATATAATACTTTCGAACTAGTTACGTATCAAATTTCAGATATTAATTCATATAATAAATCGAGTTCATAACAAGAAGATGAATAAATTTTTATTTTTGTGGGAACTCTACCGCATATTGTAAAAATGGCCATCTTGTATAAATATTATGAAGATGAAAGCAAACTAAAAACACAATGCTAAGATTTCCATTTTAGAACAATACAATATAAATATGACAGAATCTGCTGCACCGTCTTACTAAAATAATAAAACAACCTGCGTGTATTTGAAGCTTCATGTTTCAAATATGACAGACGTATCAATTCGTATTTTAAAACAGTTCAAACAAAAATAAAGCAAAAATGAAGTCACAATATATATGAGGTGTCAAGACATATGAACTTAAAAGACGCATGTTTGTTTCTTCAAAAACAGAAAGCATGTCTAGAGGACGAACTTCAGCAACAACAACAAAAAAAAGCCCGGTTAAAACAAAAGAATTTAATGATCCAGATCGGAGAAGTTCCAAAGATTTAAAATAAAATCTGCAACCTCGAAAGGCTTTTAGTGAAATAAAATTTCTACCAAAGGAAATATATAGGATGACAGAATTTAAACTTTTTCCTTGAAGACAGAAAAAAGAAAATTAATACTAATTATCGTCTGACGATTTAAGTTATTTTTTTCTGTGACTTTTTCTCTTGGATAATGGCAATGATGCAATGCAATCCTTTTAATTATTTCAAAACATAGACGTTAAAAATGATAATTAAAGTAATTGGAATTTTAATTGATAATTACTTAGTAATTTTTAGAAATTGCTAAGTAATTATCACTGACGTATCAAGTGAAATATTCTTTATAACCTTTTCTCTTGGTTACAGGCAATAAAGCAATTTATTTCTTCTGGTTATTACAAAGGGAATAGAAGTTAAAAATGATAATTAAAGAAATTAGAATTTTTTGAACATTGAAATCAATTATATGTATCAAAAGCATTATCGTTTCTTCTTTTTTTAGCTTATTTTTATTTGATTGACTTAAGTCTGATTATAGATGAAACTTTGTAATAACTAGAATCTATTAGTAATAAGATAAAGGTTTTAGAAGTTATGAATTTATTTACAATTGGTAATAATTAATCAGTTTGATGTTTTTCGATCTCATCAGTTAATAAAAACATTTGATTCTAAATGCACCTCCTAATTGCAAGTTTCACAAAAGTCAATTTTAAGTGTTCATAATATTTGTAATGATAAATTATGAATTAATTTTCCGATAAACAATAAATTAAAAAGGCAGAAAATAATGTTTTAAAATTTTTTGGGGGGGGGAGGTAGTACGTTAATAAAGGTATTTTAAAAGTATTCTATTATATTTATTCTTTTAAATAATAACTGATATTTTAATTTTAATCTGAATAGTTAATATTAATTATGCTTAACTGAATGAAACCATAATGTACTTTTGATTTCTCTGTTGATGTTGTAATTATTGAAATTCTGACTGCTGAAAATTATAATTTGATTATGTAAAATATTGATAAGAATTAGCGTGACTGAACTCTCCTCAACTTATCGCATATTTTTTAATCGTGATATGGGCCTCCCGGTCAAGGCATGATGGTCCTCCTGTGTTCTATCTGTGAGGTGTGAGAATGTGCACCCCTGTAAAAAGGGGTTGTGCAAGCGAATGTGATGAGTGTTTGTCATCTTCATATGAGCTAGAAGTCAGACTTCTGCCAACGAATGTTCAGGGGTCCATACCCTCAGAAGCTACTGTACCCCCCTTCCCTTACCATGGTAAAGTGGACACGAGATCATCATCACATGCGTGTAAAAGTGCAGATCAGATGATGAAGAATCGATTTTTGGATTCAGTTTAAATTAATACAAATCTATATTTTAAATATTAAACCCATGTATAAAATTTTATCTATCTAACCTTTTATTTACTGTTATCATCATGTTTAGCTGTATTCGGGAAGTGAGATAGATAGACTTCCTTTGAATGGAGTCCTCTCACAATGTAATAAAAACCTACAAATTTGGTGTTAACCCCTTAACTGGTTTGTCCGTACGTGCACCGATTTATAGAATTTTGATAGTTGTGAACAAAAAATAAACCATTCTTGACAAATATAATTCAATAGTAAAATGACTTCGAATATATAGATAAGTCATGTATTCCATGAATTTCTATTTGAATCAAAATAAGAAAATATTCCAAAAATAGAAGGTGTTATCTCATTAGATAGTAAAGAAAATAAACCGGTTAAGGGGGTAAGAACACGTACCAAATTTTATCAATTAGCACAAAGCGTCTCTGAATAATCTTGTTCACAAACAGACAAAAATATATAAATCTAATATGGTTTTTTTAAGGCTGAGGCAACTTTGAAAAGTGAAGATTCATCAAAATATAGAGCTTAAATTTTTAACGTTCACAATGAGATTTTTTTTTGTAAAAATATAAAAAGAAAGTGAATAGACATTTCAAAACCCTGAAAAGTAAATGACTGAAAAAACTTCCAGAATAAAGATAAGCAAATAATAGTCATTATTATAACCATAAAATTAGGTTATTACTAAATAGTCCTTTTCTATAAATCCAATTTTTGTACATTACATTTTGATATACATAAACCACCAATTTAAAATCATATTAAGTACAATAGATGTCAGCAATTGTTATAGGCAGCCAAATGCTTTCTTAATTAGTACACAGCAGTGATTTTCAGATAAAAATAATGTAATTTTTACCATCAGATTCTTTGTTCTAGTATTATTCAGTTAGTTCTTTGTATTATTCAGTATCTTACTTTTAAAAATGCATGTCATTAAGTGTTTATTGTCTTATGGCCTCCGGTTCCTTTCCTTAATATCTCTTTGAACAAGGATTAAATTCTATTCATTGCAAATAAAAAGCTGCGTCACTGAATTTAAAATATAATTCTATCCTTATAAGATGAGCTAAGACAAAGAATAAACTCGACTAATACTTTGTGATAAGATACGCTTGATCAATACAATCTCTATAAGAAACAGAAAAAGTAATCTGGGTGCTTTACTGAATTGTGAAGATTTCTTTAACCGAAACTGTACTTGTAACTGAATATAATGTTATTCATTTCTTATTTCGGTCCTTCGAAGTGGATTAAACAGAAGTTTTTCCGGAAACTTGGATAAGATAGAATACAGAAACTATGCCTTTAAGTAGTTTAACCAAGCACTCAATGGTGGTTCTCAAACAACCCACTAATTAGGAGACATTGTGTTTAAGCCCGGTCTTTTCATGCTTTTAACTTTAATATTTAAGCTATCCTCTTAATGAAACACGGCAATTAGCAAGAATTAATCTTGGGAGAATTTTAAGTACTTGTTCTTTAAGAATGTGCATTTTTATCTTGTCTTCGGATTTTTTTTATTTGTTAGTTGGTTAATCTCTTTCGAAATAAAAGTTTTAATTTGCATCAACCTGTCAATTAAAAATTTCGATGAATACTTATTTTAAATTATTGTTAATTAAAGTAAATAATAAAATTTCATTAAAACAATATTTTAGTGTTTTGAATAAAAATTAATTGTAGTAACCCATTTGGATCCTTAAATGGAATAATCCACTGCAGTTGCTAATAAGTGAAAAAAATTGTAAGTATATATTCTGTGGTTGATGTTAAATGTGGGCTATGCAGTCATAATTATCCGAACATTTCTGGTAATCTTGTAAATTATAATAGCACACAAAAAAGACTAATAAATGAATAAAACAATATCACTAGACTTTGAAAAAAATTTCTAAAAAATAAAACAAAGTTTTAAAATTCATAGATAATTTAATTTTTTTTATTTAAAACCTTTCTGATAAAAGCAGTTTGAGTAAAAAAAATTAAAAGTAATTTAAATAATCGTTTGGTAGAAATTTTTAAATACAAAGCAACTACAATGTTATTTATATAATAGAATATTTCAAAAAATAAGCATTTTATTTTTCATTTGCTTACAAAATTAAACTGATTTTAGAAAAACTTACAAAGCTTATCCTGAAATTTTGATAAGTTTAAATGATATACCTTGAGAATACTATTTCATTGTTATTGTTTTATGTTTAACTTATAAATAAAAGCGCGCATTTCGAATTCTTTTGTCATATTCCATTGCTTCTAACCTTTAACTAAAAAAACATTTGAAAAATTGTAATCATTACGAATATTAATAGTAAAGGGAAATTTTTCTACAATTTCATTATCTATCACCTTTTTTAGAGGTACGAAGATCAAACATATATTTCTGTCATTATTAATCAGTACATAACTAAGATATAAATTCAATATCGTAAGCTTAAAAATTAAATAAATACAAATATCTCTGTTCATTAGACCCTTAAAATGTATACAAGATTATAAAAGAAGGTATAATCTTGTATATATCAATTCAAGTATATTATTGATATCAATTTCAAATAAAATACAATTCAAATGATATCAATTTCAAATAAAATACATCTAAAAATCGGGTTTTTTTTTTGCTTCATTGTCAATTTTTTTTCAAGAAAAAAAACTTTTAATTGTTTCAACTCTACCCATTTACAGAAATGTATCTACCAACAAATATACAATTAAAAAGCAAAAAACATCAACTTCTTTTCTTTTAATTGTTTTAGGAGAAAATGTAACCTAATTAAATACATAATATCGATACATTTAAAATAATCAAGTAATTAAAAAATCATTCCCCCAGTCTCAACTTTTAATTTTAAATCGTTCATTTTTAAACTCAAATGAAAGTCCATTACTCCTAGACATGTATTTCAATGGTTGTCTGACCGATACAATTTTAAAATTTAAAGAATTCGCCAAATAAATTTTGAATTAATTCCAGTCTTAATAATAGAGCCTCTTTACTCAATATGCAAGCATTACTAATTAGTTATAATGTTGACTATTTATTGTTCAGATTTAATTTAATTAATAGAGTTGTTTATTTTGATACAAAGAAGTTTTCTATAGGTAATTTATATGATTCATATATAATAATATGGTTGGATAATAGTTGGCTTAAGAAGGCAGCTAGTTCATTAAAAACAGTAACAGCGCATAAAAACAATAAATAAAAGTACATAAAAGTTACATAATATAATCCTGAATCTTAATATAACTCTAAACGTAGTGATTTACGACACGTCCAAATTACAATCATATCCACTATGGCATTTCTAAGCCTAAATACCAGGGAACACAGTAAATTTTATGGAAGCTAAAATGTATCATCCACTAAAATGTGCCTTTGGACATAAATACTCTGGAAGTTATTTCAGAGCCAGCTGCTAACATATTCATCTGAAAACTTTCAGCTGCGAGAATAATCATGTTTATAAGCAGTTGTACGCTTTTACAACAGATTGCTTAGTTTACATTTTTACGTCAACTTTTAAAACATCGAAACGCCAGGCTGTCTTGAAGTAAAAATACGATAAAAATAAAGTTGCGATAACGGTTCAGATCATGATTCGACAAAGATTTGAACTGAGTGCTTGCGTATTGCAACTTATCAAGTAGATTAATTTAGATAGAAATAGATAAAGACAGCATTGAATTTGTTTATGGAAACTAAATGCTAGCAATACAAGTAAGGGGATCTAATTATTTGGAATCTAATTAAAATACTCATAATTCAGTTAAGGACAAGTCACGATTATCGATTTTAATGACATGCAGTACTTTCGAATAATTTCACTGATGACAGAAAAAAATATTTTCAACACGTTTCCTTATCAGAATCATTGAAAAAAAAACCCTAGAACAATGAAAATTAGAAGAAGCATCGTGATTTAATAATATTATTTTAAAAGGTAATACTTATTTTTAAAGCTGCATTTTTATTGTAAAATTTTACGGGTCTTTTAAAATCAAGGTTATTATTTCACAGAAATGAATCAAAATAATACAAAATATTATTCTTTGAATTCGAAACAAAAGTATGTAATTAAGCCTTGAATATGAAATGTTTTCATATATGAATTCACTGAATTTTGAATTGAAATTTATAAGCTGTTTAATTGAATATTTAACTATGGAAGCAAATTCTACAATTAAAACATTTCGTAAATATATCAATTGTTAAAGCATAGTAAAATGTTATTACATTAGATGTTGCAAAATAAAGTTATGAAAACGAAAGAGAAAAAAATTCCATGGTAATAAAATTAGTTCGCCGAAAAAACCTCTAAATTTATATATTTGAATGTGGTAATATGCTCTGAATTTTTCCAAGGGAAAATTATAAGATTATAATTACTTTAAAATCTAAATAAAATTTTGAAAATGTATTTTTAGGGTGAATTAATCATTTAAAACTTATGTGCAAATTTCATAAATTTATATAGAATGGTTTATTCTGTAGAACAGTTTGAATGATTCTTCCATCGGAATTTACAGATGGCGTGCCATTTTAAAATCACTATGCTGAAATTTATTTCTTTGACTTGGATATTAATTATTTCATGAAAGTAGTATACGATTAATTAAACCATTTAGAGATTGCTTAGACTTATTTTTCCCAACTGTTTTGTTGTGTAAAGTCGAAAAGTTTACATTGCCACAAAATATACACGTTATATATGTCTTAGAGTATGCATTATTTTTAAATCAACAAAACATTATTCTTACTTATAATTTTTAGACAAAATTAAATATGGTCGTTACTAATTTTTTTTACTTTTTATTCTTTTATATACATTTTTTCTTCTTTTAATAAAATAGGTTTGAGTTTATGAGGCATAAACAAACGATAATTTTCTGCTTCCAAATTAAATCTCAAAAGAATATACTTAGATTATAAGTCTTAAAGTGTATAATATTTTAGAGATGAACACATATTGGTAAAGGTCAGATTATTTTAAGAAAAGTTTCTACTTCATATTTCTGATCAGAAAAAAAAATTCTAAGAAAATATATATAAGAATATAAATCATATTCTAAACAAGAAATTTTCTTTTTGTCTCGTTACATTCATTTTTATCAGTTCAATGGAGTATCAAATTATTAAATTTGTTTGTTGCTGATCAGATAAAAAAAATATTAAGTTATTCATACATTTCATGCTCCTATAAAAAGATACCCCCAAAATTAAAATTTTGGAATAGTTTATGCATGCTAAAACTGGAAAATCCATTTAATTGAAAAACAGATTAAAAATATATTCTGATAATTTAAACTAAAGTGGTATTTTAATTTAATTTAATTAATAGTAATTTAAAAAAAATTATTTCACCACTTTTTTTATTAGTTATTATCCCGAAGGGCAAGAATTTTTTCATTCTAAAATAAGAAGCTAATAAATATGATTAAATTGTTAATATTTCTAATGTATAATCAATTTTTCCAATGCGTATTTATTAAGAAATAAATAAAAAAAGCATACATTTTTACTAAATTACTAAAATTAAATAATTAGCATAAAATAGTCAGTAATATAAATCGGTTTAGTGAAAAATATATTGAAATATGAAGCTTAAATGACCTCATAATTAAAAAATGAACCTCATAATGAAATTTTCTTTGGCAACAAAATGCCGAAATAATCTTCTGATTAAGGATATAATAAAAATTTAATGTAAACACAATTTTATTTACTATTCTAATAATGATTTATATTTATTTTCAAATAACTTACTTTTGGTCATGGTAACATCTAAATGCATTCTAGATAATAACTCTTTCAGTTAAGATTGGAACCGAAAACGTATCTTTCTGACTTGGAATCATTCATGCTTACTGGAAAATGGCTTCGCACTCAGATTTAAAAAAGTTCAAAACTTGTTAGCAAATATGTCAGAACGAAACGCTTTGATTCACAAGTGAATCTTTTATACCGTTAAATCATTTTCCTGACCTTGGGGTAGAGGGATTATATACGCTTCACTGAAAACTGATTTCTTTTCAGAAAAACGTTGCAATAATTCAGGGCTTAAAGAGTTACCTTACTCTACTGTAATGATGCTGTTAAGGAAAGATTTCCTTGAAAAAAGTTACTAATTCTATTTTTAATCATTGAAACCGAAATTGAACCCTAAATCAAAAATTAATACTCCAAATATTTTTCACGGTAGACAGTGTATTGAAATAGAATTTCTAATTAATTTCATCGAATCGAATAACTTAGTTTCTTTATAGCATAAAAAAATTGTTTACAAATAAGACTCAAGGATTCTTGTATTAATAAAAAAAACACTAAAGCATGAAAATACGACAGAATGTAACATTTTATCAGGTTCTTCTAGAAAATGCTGTTGTGCATATTAATTAAATCGGGCCCTATGAGTTCCTTATGTGGAAATAACAGCAAATTCAAGAAATATCTTCGCTGAAACTGAAACAGAGAAGTATTTTTTTAAAAAATTTTCGCTTTCAATTTTCAGTTTGTTCAAAAGACATGATATTTAAAAAAGAAAGTCTAAGTTTTCCCTTCGAAATTGAATTCTACCTTTATTCTAAAAATATATAGATTCTGGGAGGTAAATCTTATAAAAATTAAATAAGAATGTTTTCTCGTAACATATAAAGTTTGTAAACAAACTAGAGAATCAAGTATGCATATAATAAAACTCTAAAGCATGGAAATACAACCGATTGTAGAGTGATAACATATCTTAGGCAAATAAAAAAAGCATTGTTTTGGATTTTAATTAAATTATGTATACTTACAAGGTCTTTATACAAAAGTAGTAACAATATTTTACAAATATTTCAGTTAACTTTTAATATTTCTGTTAGCTTTAATTACTTTTTTGCATCATTTGTACAAAATATTTATAAATAACATTCCAAATATTAAACTCGCATCCAAATCATATTAACTATCAAAGTCGGAAATCTATATTTGAGTTTTAAAAGGGATTTTTTGAATATAATTCAGAGAATATTTATTATGATTTCATATAACTTATAAACATTTGTTTGAACTAATGCGTTCGGAACAACAATTTATAATCAAATTTGACAGAAAGAGCGTGAGAAAATTATTAATATCTTTTCTGGTGAATCACAAATTTCTAAAATTAAAATACATTGATTGTTATAGCTAAATATTACTTTCGCTTAAGGGCAATATTTTTTTATTTTATACAAAATTTTTAAATTAGACAAATGTTATTTTGAAAACAAATTACTAAAAAATCATATATATATAATATATATATATATATATATATATATAATATACCTTTCTGTAAAATATATATATAAATTATAACTCCCACGTTTGCTATTTTAAGTAAAAAATTTTATATTCTAAATGGCATTATTCAAAATTTAAAATAAAATTGTAAGCACTGAAATTCAGCTTCAAACGTTTTTTTTAGAAAATTGTTTTTAAGTACTGTAGAATGTTAGAATAAACATTAAATAAATGACTCTAATTCTTTTTTTATGTAATTAATTTTTTGGTCCTCCCCTTATATTGAAAATTGTTTCTTTGAAAAAACTTTCTCGAATATGAAAGATAAGAGTGATAAAAATTCAGTTCATTGAATTTGATCCCAGATTTATTCACAGAAAAATTTTTACTGAGAGAAAAATAAATTGAATAAAAAAAGTCATCAAACTAATTTTTACCTTTTTATTAAAAACTAATATGTTCGAACTTCTAAATTTTCTGTAGTTTCTAAATCGAACCAAAATAAAACGATTTTAACAAAAAAAGAGATTTTTTTATTCCATTAATTTATAAGGATTTTTTTTAAAAAAAATGTTCTCTAATTTTAACAATAGCCATTATATAAAAAAATAACAAAATAACAATAAACTTTTTGTTAGAACTCTACTCAAGCATTTTGTTAGAAACAATTAAACCGAATAACAAAAATATTTCTTAATTTTACAAAAATAATTCATACAAAAGAAAAATTATCACTCACTTCTTTTAATAAAATCAATAGTTTCTATCCCGTTTTTTGTTTTTTCTGCGTCGGAACGAAATAAATTTGCATGCGGACGTATGTCGAAAACTTGGTGCAACCAGCAGCAACATTGAAAAAAAAATACATGAATTTAAATTCAAACACTTGCATTTATATCCTTTTATCACATGTTGCTGAAGGGGCCGGGAGATGGACTTCAGATGAATTCAAGGTTGATGTTTAATTAGCCGCAGCAGTAATCGGATCCTCCCCCCTCCACAAATAAGCCAAAAAGTAAATAATCTTGACCTCGAGCTTAGTTGTTGACACGCTGATTCACATTTAGTAGTAGAATTAAGTGTACGTTTCTGATGATTCGTTATATTTCATTCTTTTCAAGCAAACGATTTTTTTTAAATGATGCAAAGCATCTGGTTTTGTTAATCAACAATAAATCGACAAATATAGTTAAACAAATATACAACAGTACATTTTGGAATATTTAGCTAGAACCAATTTTGGGTCTTATCAATATCAAAATGCATTTATATTTAATTTATTCCCATTTTAAATTCGTCTGATTAAAACCATTTTTCCCTAAAGGAAAATATCTCGAAAAACAAACATGCATAAACTTTTTTACATATTTAAGAATTATTTAAGAATTGTCGACCAAGAAAATGATTTTATCATTCTTGTTAAATATCAAGCAAATTTTTTTATTATTAATCGTCATGTCAGATGATAATTCGCCAATTGTGGCAATCGTTTTTCTTTATAAACATTTTTTGCTCTTTATTATTTTTGTAAACATGATTTTTGCTCTTTATTATTTTTGTTCGTGTCTCGTTTCGTGGTTGGCAATCTATGTGGAGCGTTCTGTAATGAAAAGTCTAAGATTTTTAATTAAATATTGTTGGCTATATTCATATTTGACTATATTTATTAAATATTGTTTTGATCATATAGAAAAAGAAAAAATTCTCTACGAAAGTTTATAGAAAAAAATGATTGAATACAGTCAATTTGATATTCGACAAATTTTATAGATATTCTGAATTCAGATTCTTATTTAGTTTTTTTTTTAAAAGATACTTTTGAAATTATATATGTTTATGAATTTATTGATGCAACTAACTTAATCAACCAGGAAAATAAAAATCACCTCCTTAAGATAACTTTCTTCTCATATGTAAAATTTTATCACATGTGCAGAAAACTAAGTTGAAAATTCACGAAGGTCTATAGAATGTTTAGATTTTCTTTCCTATTTCGGTACTTATTGAATGTTTTCCTTAATCTTAGCTTTGGGCCGACGTCTTTTAATTTCCAAGTATTTTCCAAACCAATTAATATTTTTCGCTATGATGATCACACAGTAATAAAAAAGCTAAAAAAATGTTAGCATATTAAATATTTATAACTTCGAGAGCTAAAAGGTTTTTAATCACTTCAATTTTCAAATCACATTTTAAAACTTAGCAAAAACCTTTCATTCCGTTTTTTGAACTGGAAGATTATCAGAAACTCTAATATTATAAACAATTAATATTTAAAAAAATTAGTCAATTCCTACTTAGTTCAACAAAGAAATTTTTTATTTTAGTTACTTTTGATTAAATAATTACAATTAATATACATAATTTATCAAAAAAATGTTGATTTCCGCAAGAACTGAACTCCCATTCTAAACCTTTGCGTGCAAAAATACTGAAATTCTCGCATTTAACCGATTGTCTTACAGCCTGTTATTTTCAGTTTTTATTAAAAACTTCTAAAATTCTATTTAAGGTATTAAAAGCTAATTAAATTTAATTAATGAATTGATATTTAAAAAAAACTGTATTAACATCAAGTGCCATCCACCAAAAGTTTCAAAAATACATTTGAACTTGAGTGGATGAATAAAAAGTATTTTATTAACGATTGAAAATTTGAACAAGACATATAATATAGGGAGAGTGTGGGCTAATAATAGGAATTGAAAAAAAATTATAATCATTCAACATAATGATATGAGGAAATTAAAAATCTTTAGTCCCATTGTCTTTAAATGGTAAATCATTTCTGACGAAAAGATAATCTTTTCGTTTTTTTAATAAATATTTAGTCGCAATTTAAGGGGCCGAAATTAAATTTAAAAAATAGTAAATAAAAAAAGAAACATATCTTTATCATAACCCGAAGGAGAAATGAATCTGTCAAATTTTTATTAAATCCTTCCAACGAAATTCACGACTCTACATCAAGTACTAACTCAATCCAAAGGTCAAAATTTTTATTTTGAAATTATTTCTTTTATAAGCAGAATTTTAATATTACAAATTCGATTTTTATATCAAAATAATATTTTCTGTTAGATGAAAACCTTGCTTTCCCTATTTTCTCAAACATTTGAGGCTTTATTCTTAAAAAGCGATTACCTTTTAATGATTCAAAGTATTGCCATTCGATGGCTATTATGTTTGTTATCTTTTTAACAATAGTCACATACCATCACCTAAAAACGTCCTGTGATACCATCTTGTAAACGTCATTTCGTAATATGGTTTTGGGGCGTTTCATGATTTTATTCCTTTTTAGACTTCTGTATAATAGAAAAATCGATAAAATTTCAGAAAAAGGCAGGCTGTTTTCCCTCAATCGAAAAAAAATAATAGTCTGAAGGTGCAATGTCTGGGGAGTACAGTGTCAGAGTAATCTTGCCTTTTCTAAATATGCCTTGATTGGTCTTCTGAGTTGACTGTATTACCATACCGATGGAAATGTCATTTCTTTCTTAGTTGTTGCCATTTCTTTAAAGTTCAGTTCAATGCATACATTACGTTTTATACCTATCGCATGCGATAACTTCAATAAGTTTCAAAGCTCGTAATATATCACACCATTAAAGGCAGAGCATAATTTTATAACAGTGAACATTCAACAAATCCAAATAATTTTCTATGATTTTCTGTTTTTGGAATTACAGTGATGAATACGTTTTTAATCGTATATCACAAAGCAAAGTTAAAAACTCTTCTGATCCTATTTTTGGAGCAGCTATTCACAAACAAAGAAAAGTCGTCTCTCAACTTTAATTTAGTTACTTTGCTCCTGAATCATTTTCATCGCTTTGAGGCGTTTCGGAATGATTGTTGATTCACTCCACTTATTTCGCCGATTCTTGTTATGTTTAGCATGAATATTCATCAAATAATGCCTGAAGTCTGGAATCAGGACATTTCTCTCATTTTCAATGCCAAAATCGCCGCTCTTAAAGCATCGAAACCTCTCAGGGCATGTTTTTTTTTTCTTCTTAATAGCGGACTCATCTTAAGTGCTTGTGAAATATTCAATGCCATCATCATCAGCTGTTTTTTTTTTTCAGATGAAAGGGGAAAATTAAAAATTCTAGCAAATGGTGAGAATTTAGCTCGATAGCTGAAATCAATCGAGAAATCTCAATTCGATCGAGAATAAATTTTTAATGCGTACATAAATTTTCAAATGTAATAGTGCTGTCATTATGTTCTGTCTTACTGTGTGATATTTTTGGCCTATCTATTTCTGTTGACGCTTACCGCTACAGCTATCAATCGAAAAACAGCGCAAGCAAAAATCATCCCTCCATATCTTCTGCACGTCTTCAAGTCAAGGTTCCAACGCCTGCTTGGCCTTAACTGCACAGAGAGGAGATAGCCTCCAATCCAAGGTGGAAGCTCCAAAAGTTTCCAAAGAGTGGTTTTACACTTAATATAAAATTAGCAAATTTTATATTTGTATATATATATATATATAATGTAAAACTTTTAAATTATTTGATTAAAGATGTAGCAGAGTCGTGACCGAAATTATGGTGAAGGTAAGTTGAATTTTTAAGTTCTTTTTATTCCATCACTGGAGTAGGCATTATTTACAATCGAAAGCGACTTGCACAACACAGAACGACACAACACGGAATTGACGAAAAAGCTGATTAGATTTTTATCCCTCTGAATTTATCCCTTCAGATTTTAAGAGGGATCTCCGACACATGTCAATCACATGTACAGCTCATGCAAGGGAATCCTAGGGATGTTTTAGTGAAATTTGTTAAGCTTGCTAATTTCTGTCCCTACACTTGGAGCGTGGGAAAGTAGCCGGCGTTTAGCTGTTTCAGCAATTTTACACAGCTTCTGTTGAATTAATTAACTAGAGCGAGTGGAATGGATCAGGAAATAAGAGAATATTTTAGAATGATATTACTATGGGCTAAATTAAAATAAATTTTGGAAATTGATAAGGATTAAAATTAAGAGTTTAAAATATCATTGCACACACACACACACACACACACACACACACACACACACACACACAC
>JAOUZG010038692.1:3722676-3752977 GCA_026289955.1 Argiope argentata | reverse complement strand
ACACACACACACACACACACACACACACACACACACACACACACACAATTACAACCAGCCATCCTTGATACCATAAAATTAACCCATATAAACAAAACAAATAATAATACTAATAGGAAAAAATCGATAATGCGAAAGTTGTGAACTTTTTTTTCCAAGTTTCTGAGCCTCGTCAGTAGAATATTTATCCTGGTGGAATTTAGTATGTATTGATCACTTAACAGTGAAACTTCGGAATAGAGGTAAACATGACTTTAACATACAAACTTCTGGTTCAAAGCCGCCACCTTGCTATGTCTCTTTTGCTGAAAGATCAGCAATTTTAAGAAACAAACACCCTATTGTAACAATAATGATCTTACCTTCAGGTTGCTATTTTTTCTTTTGATAGTCTTTCGACGTTTTGAAATGAGCAGACCGCTGAAAAATAAATGCTTTTGTAGTTTTTGCTTAAAAGGTTAGCTAAGAATCAGGACTTTAAAAAGAGTGAAATCGTCTTTAATTTTTATTTCCAAAGATTATATTATTAACATATTTCAGTTAACTGCAAAAACTTAAAAGTTTTTTTTTAAATCAGACAATACAATTTTTCAAGTACTACTAATTTACCATTGATTATAATATTCGTTTAGACTGCACTAACGCTATAGAAACTAGATTTATGCATTTACACTTATATTATACACCTTTTAATCACAGCTTATTTTCCACATCAAAATTTTATAACATTGAAATAAAGATCTCATAAAAGATAAATATTAAAAAAAGGATTGCTAATATCCATTGCATTGTCTCAGAAATGAATTCGAAAATCACCTGTTTCCTTTTTAGAATATTTCTGGAATTTTCTTTATTGCTCCTCGGCAATGAAAGAAGAAAACTGTTTATTAATCTCGGACGTCAACGCCATGTTTCATCTCAAAATCTTCCTGTCATTCTGGAAATCTCATGCTAATGCTCTCCGGAACTCAAAATGGCTTAATGTGCTAGGAAGAATGTCAAATAAATGGGAAAAAATGGGTGCTTGGTGTATTTTTCGACAGTAAAAAGCCTAATTCGCCATTCATAATCATAATGAAAAAGCAGAAATTAGTATTTTTTTATACCTTAATATTTTATTTCCTCTCATTTATACATTTAAAAAGGTGTTTTAATATTTGCTTAAAGAAATCGCTGTTCGTTTTTACTTTCATTCATTTCTCTTATTATTAATCAATTATTGTGATAATCATAATTGATTTTAGTATAAAGAATGATCATATTTTGGAGTACATTTTTTGTGATAGATTGTTCGAGTGTTAATATTCAAATGGTAGGACAGGATATGCACAAAAAAAATATTTCATAATTTAAAGAATTTTTTTTCCCTACTGTATTATGAAGTGTGGAAAGTTTAATATTTGACATTGGATCTAATGATCTTGGTTCAGTAAAAGTAAAAAAATTCTTTTTTTTTTCGAATATTTTTTTGTAGTATTGCATGTTTTAAATTCTCATCAGTTAAATAAATAGAAAATAAAAGCTTATATGATTTAATACATTTAATTAATTATTTAATGTATTTAATAATGTAATACATTTATTTAATACATTAATTTACATTTTATCAATAAAAT
This sequence comes from Argiope argentata, assembly GCA_026289955.1. Taxonomy (NCBI): domain Eukaryota; kingdom Metazoa; phylum Arthropoda; class Arachnida; order Araneae; family Araneidae; genus Argiope; species Argiope argentata. The sequence goes on along the minus strand of JAOUZG010038692.1, from coordinate 3,751,361 downwards.
GTAAAAAATTAGCATTTGAATATGAATATAAAGATCTTAGTCCAGTAAAAGTTAAATGATATTTTTTAAGATTATTTTTTTGCAGAATTTCATGTTTTTAAATTGATTTTTAAATTCTGATAAGTAAGATAATTTGAAAATAGAAACTTTCATTATTTAGTACATAAAATTAATTTATGTATAAAACGCAAAAACTTAGTATTTGATACTGAATATAATAATCTAGGTTCAGAAAAGTAAAAATATTTTTTTCCCGAATATCTTTTGCAAAATTGTATGTTTTAAAATTTATTTTTAAATTCTGATCATTTACATAATTAGAAAATAGAAGCTTACATTATTTAATACATAAAATTTATATCGGTATAAAAAGCAAAAATTTAGTATTTGACACTGAATATAATGATCTTGATCCAGTAAAAGTTATATTACACTTTTTGCGAATATCTTTTGAAGCATTTCATATTTTTGAGTTGATGAGTCATGTGAGTTAGATAATTATAAAACAAAGACTTGCATTATTTAATACATATATTATTATAAATTATTTAATACATAAAATTTTATGCATTGTTTAATACATAATATTTAATATTTTTCAGATTGTTTACTTTAACTATAAACATAACTTTTTACAAAAAAAAATGATTTCCCTACTCAGCTACATCAATCATAAATTAGTATATTTGAAATGTTTTGTATAAACTTTAAATTATCACTGACCTTGAGTTCGTTTTGAATCTTTGAAGAATAGGAAAGAAACGATGGCGTAGTGAAACAAATCAACAAAATAGACACGTGAGATCAATTAAATGATATACAAAATTTCATAGTTTATAATCCGATATCTGAGGTTAGATTGCCCTGATATTAAAAAGGATGATTAAATATTGAGTTTGTTTATTCAATCAGTTTGACTGAGATGACAACATAGTCGGAATTAATACTTGAACACTTTTATTTTAGTTTTTTCGCATTTGTAAAAATTGAATTTTCTGTCAGATTTTTGAAATTTTCTTCTTCTTTTTTTATTTTAATATATTTTAATCTTAATCTAATTATACTTCAATAGATTCATTTGATTTTGTTCGAAATTTGATTTTATTCGAGATTTTATGTAATGACTTTCAAGAACATTTATTTCACCATTCTTTAACATTAAAAAAAATAAACTAGGATCATAGAGGAAAGACGAGAACAAATGTTAATTGGGAATGGTGATTTGTACTCCATGTTTAAAATCTGGTGAGTAGGGCACATTTGTCTTCTTTAAGGCACTGCAGAGGAATATTAAAAATATTTTCTCACCTTTTTTTCTAGTAATTTATTTAAATAGGACATTAATTTCTGCTCCTAAGGAGGACTTATTTAAATCGGATTTTAAATTCCTGCTCCTAAGGAGGAATTACTAAAATATGATATTAATTTCTGCTCCTAAATAGGGATTACTAAAATCGGATAATAATTCCTGCTCCTAAGGAGGAATTGCTAAAATCTGTTATTAATTTCTGCACCTTAGGAGGAATTATTAAAATTGGGTATAAATTCCGGTTCCTAAGTACGAATTGCTAAATTCTTATAATAATTTCTTCTCCTAAGGATTGAATTACGAAATTCTGATATTAATTTCTGCTCCTAAGGAGGAATTATTTAAATCGGATACTGATTTCTGCCCCTAAGGAGGAATTATGAAATTAGAATTAAATTCCTGCTCCAAAGAAGGAATTATTAAAATTGGATATTAATTCCTGCCCCTAAGGAGGAATGATTTAAATCGGATATTAATTGCTGCCCCTAATTAGGAATTATTAAAATCTGATATTAATTTCTGTTTTTAAGGAGGAATTATTAAAATCGGATATTAATTTCTGCTCCTAAGGAGGGATTATTTAAATCGGATATTAATTTCTGCTCCTATTAATTTATATTCTTAAGGAGGAATTACTTTCGTTGTACTTGTTTCAGTCATCACTCAGCCATGGAATTTTGAAATTATCAGTTTAAATCAGTTAGATACATGTTACTTCATTATGGATTACTTTTGATCGTGAATTTTTAAAACTATCAGTTGATCGTACTCAACATGATTTAATTAGATAACAACCACTTATTTAAGAATTGCATTTGAAGATTAATTTTTAAAATTTTTATTGGATGACAAAATTTATTAATCCTTCATCAACTTCTAAGTAAGTGTCTACCAAAGTCCAAGTTGGTTAGCAAAATCTTAAAATTGTTTGTTATTCATTGTTGATGTGCTTTTTTCCCTTTTTTAAAAATCCATTTTATTTATTTGATGAAACAGTGAGATAATTCTTCTTTCAGTTTTCATATTTAATTAGATAATATGATAAATTTTGTGTTAACAATCATTGTAAAAGATGGAAACCCTGAAGTTAAAATTTGGATATCTTCTTTTGATAGATTTGTTCTAAAATACAGTCCAGATCTCAAATTTTGTTTTAAAGACTATAGCAGATTTTATTTTCTTTGCTATTGTGCTTTCGAATTGTTGTTTTCACAGTTCAAGTATTGGATAAACATTAGGCAAATAAACATTTAATTTGTTAATAGATTTGGTTCAAAATTTGATCAAAATGTGCGATTCCAGTACTGCGCATGGCTCTTTTATACATATCTCCTCATGCATATAGATGGACAATATCCACTCAAATTCGAAAAAATCTAAAATTTTCGTCAAAAGACAACATACCTCCCTTCATATTCTTTTTGTCATCCAATCATATACAAACACATATGTAGGCTTACAAGTTCACATGAAAAGAAAAAGATAGACAAGCATAATTCTAAAAATGATTTTTTCGATTTAAGTAATGACTGTAGAAGTAAAATTCCACCATGAAGATTACCAAATTGTTGAGGATTAAAAGTTTATTCATAATCTTTTATTTATAATAATATACAAAATGGAAAAAAAGGTTTCAAGAAATATATTCATAATTTTTAGCTTTTTCGCAAAGGAGTTTATTTCTTTTTCATTAACCAACCTTTCCATGATTTTTTTGTTTTTTGATGAAATAAGTCAAGGTAATATAATAGATAAAAGGAAAGGTTTTTAAAAATCCTAATAAAAATATTTGAAAATATTAAAAAAACACCAATATGATCGAAAATATCCTCCATCACGCAAATTTACATGTCAAGTTCAGTTCAAAATCTTCAATGTCCCTCTCTTCTAAATTCTTCACCCGTTATCGTTTTTATTAGCAAAAGAACTTCGGATTAGTTATAAAAAATATTCAAGAAATCGTACTTTTCTTCTGATCACAACAAAGTTTAAAACCGCTATAACGATTATGACGTTTGATTTTTTTGACAGTTACGTTCCTTACTAAGCAATAATCATGAGCAAAAGGTGCAACAATAACCAATTGTTTTGAGTACACTTTTTTTTCTCATTAAATGTTATAACGAAATTTGCTGTCGTGCAAAGATAGATTATGTAAAATTTTAGCAATTAATTTAGTTCTCATATCATTGAATAATGGGCCACAAGACTATATAAATATACTGCGAATTCTAGGACAAATAATATCAGTAATTTTAAAAAAATTTAAATTATATTCCTGATTTTCTCTAATATTTTCACCTGTGCGCTTGAATTTTCAGTCGTCTATAATATTCTACGGCCTTCTATTCGTTAGAAGGGTGAGAAAAAGTCTGTAATCTGTCAGAGAACAATTCTTCCATTAATTAACCTCTTGAACTTTATAATCAATGTTGTCCTCATGCCAATAACGAGTGTTTGCGCGAAATCGTCTCGTGACCTCGTAACCCACGGAACTCGTTCTTACTGACACTTTTTAACAACGGCTCCAAACATTAAAATTAGACTAAGTAAGCAGCGTATGATCTCATTTTTTATTTGAGAATATTAAACAGATTCAAAGATTTTTTATATTTAAAAAATTCTTTAAAAATTTTCTCCATATTTAAGTATGTATTTCTTAACCCTGTCATTTTTTTGTAAGCTATAAGCCTCTTTCATACGAAGGAGTCGAGAAAAATATAAATTGGTTTCATATTTTCTGAGCATTTTTTTCCTTTTTCAATACTTCTAAGAAAAATAAGTAAAATAATCAGCCTGATTTAATAATATTTATAGTACAAATATCAATCAAATTTGTTGAAAATGCTTATTGATGTTTAATTTATTAATGTTGCATAAAATTAATACCTATTATTAATGTTTTTATTTTCTAATCATTAAAAAAATTTCGATTGAAAATGTAATTGAACACTTTTAAATATACATATTCTGTAAATCGATGTTTTGTCAGTTTTTTAAAAACATATATTTCTTTCATTTTTCCTTCCTTCAAACTAGTTTATTTTCTTAATATAGATTTACAATATTGTTTTGAAAAATAATACTTTATCACTAACTTAGTCACGCTCACATTTAGTGCAAAATAATCTTTGTTGGAGATTGTGTTATTAATTTATTTAATATTATTAGAATAAATATTCTCTTTATATTTAGGTTAATGAGCAATAATTGGAACTTAATTTAAAATTATGAAATCTAGCCTTAAAAAATTAAATCCCATATTTTTAGAGAGCTTTCTTACCAAATACATTTTCAATAACTAAACATGAATATAAAAACCATAAATTTCAATGAATTTAAAACACGAAGCATCAAAATTTCATATTCTAGCAAATTTCGTTTTTACTATTCTTCTTTTATTACACGAGCAATTCATTTCTTGATTTTTTTTTGTAGAAAATTAATACTTTCAGTTACTAAAACTTGATTAATTTTACGCATTTTAAGTTCTTTGACTTAATGAAATTAATGCAATTAATAAGCTTAATAAATCAGTAAGTTGCTGAAGACCGTTAGTTCTTAACGTGACAAAAAATAACATCAGGATAGATAAATAATAATTATTATGTATCTAACTGAAACACTTTCTTTTGTTTCTAAGCTTCCCTTTTTACCTTACTTTCTTTCTTTCCTCATCAATACTATTGACTAAAAAACCGAAATACTCCTTTTCTACATGTGTTATGACTTAAAAAATATCAAAGATATATACAATAAGATTGAAGTTTCTTTCTTCTTTCTTGAAATGATAGAATAAGTATCTCGAAACGCTTTAATCTAATGTGAAAAGACAGTCGGCGCCTTATTATTCATAATTTATAAAATCTAAATTCAGCCAGTGTGCTGGCATAGGGGTAGCCCATCTTCAACTACAGCAACAACATGAACTGGAGAACGCAACTTTACCCCTTTCATTTGTAGTCATCAAATTCCACTATACTTTTGGGCCCCCGCTTTCTGAAAGAGTTTTGGTAATTCAAAGACTTTTTTTTTTATTTTAAAAAAGCCAGCAAAGTCATTTGTCCACTAGTTTTACAAAAGCTAGTTGCCAAAAGAAGGAAAAATCTTTCTATGAAGAAGGATATCAACCCTTCCTCTTTGTCAAGGACCTCTTGTAGTTATAAAAACCTGAGAGATCATTAAAGAAAATTGTACTTTTAGCTATTATCAATGGTAGTAAAACATATTGTCCCATATTTAATGAGTGGAGAGGTAGTGCTACTTGCTATCGAGAAAGCTGGCAAGTCGATGCAACCATTGTCGAGGGGTTTGGTCAATCAACGAAGGCTTATTCTTAAATTCCTTTTTGTTTACAATGTAAACTGGATCAGTAAAAATATTGTATGGTAAATAAACTTTCAACTATTAAATAGTGATTTTGATACTTACGTATATACCGTCCAAATTTATCGCCAAATTTCAGATAATCGCCAATGAGTTGCTATACCACCTATTATGGCATTTCGGCAATGGTGTAATCCGTTTATCTTCATCGCCAAATTTAAATCCGTAGCCAAAAAGTTACTAAACCGTTGGCGAAGACGGTCTAATACGTAACTATAGAATTTTTGCGACACTTTTCTTTCTCTGCGCCAGTGACGGGGGGGAAGAGAGTTGTCTCGCCACTTTCTCGGTAAGTCCTTACATTCTTATTGTTAATGGATTTCAATTCACATGATATAAATGATGTATAATAAAGACTAACGTACATATTGTCTTATATTAATATTAAAACATATAATGTCTGAATAATGATATTGACGGAACAAGTTTAATAAACATATTTATATTTTATTTAAAGTCAAACATATCTATCTTACTTAAAACTCGATGTTACAACAAAATATTAATTCATTTTTTTAATTCTTTGTATACTTATAGTGTAAATCAAGATCTTGATATATTTTTTTCTGTACGGTAAAAATAATGTAACTTTTTATCGTTATATTTTTTATAAATAGTTGAAAATATGTAATGAATGAAAGCATTTATTACTAATCATCAGTCTCGTCTATCAAGGCCGGAATTGAATGCTGATATAGAAAAAATGTAATCTTATAGTGACAAATCACAGACGGCGAAAATATAGGAGTGATCTTGAACTTGAAAAATATTTTTTTTCTCTACGCCGTCAAACAAACTGATAATAACCAGGAGATTTATTTTAAATGTGTGCCCAACTTTAAATTTGCTTATGTTTCTTTATATATAATATTGTTACACTAATACATTTAATCCTCTTATATAACGATTCATTAATTTTTAAGTGCGCTCAGACAATGCTATTGGATACACATCAGAATTTTTATTTAAATACAGACAGATTTCTATCATAATAATATCACCATTTTGATCGCATGTTACATTAGTAGATTTTATATAGCAGAAATACTGTAATATATAAAGATCGATTGTATAGAAAAAAAATTGGCAACTTGATTCGAGCTTTTTATCCCAAAAGTACTATAAATTGGTAAAACCGCTTTTTGGTCTTGTTTATTGATTTATTAATCTTAAGAAATGGATATAAACGTAATACTTTTTAGTAGTTCTTGAATTTTCGGAACTGAATATTATCAAATATCTCTATAGTTTATTTTAACTCTAATTTTTAAATAGAGGAGACAGTTTTCAACCGTTTATGCTCTTAAACGCTTCAGTATGTGCTGAAATTTAATGGTAACATTTTCAATTTACTGCCAATTGAAAATTTCACCACCAATTGAACTAAATAATTGGTGAATGTTCTTGATACCAAAGGCTATCATTATACATTACCAATTATTCAACTAGTTTTTTTCTCAGATGTTTATTTAGCTGAATAAAAACATTTATCTTATTTCATCACTGAAAAGTAAATATTATATCTGTAACATAAAAAAAATATATTAACAGTGCGTTTTATTTGATTTCAGATTGGTAGCTAGCCAGCCACTTGACCTATGGCATTTGAGGTTTATTTGCCAGTATTGTTTGAATTGTTTAATGAAAATTGGTATTGCGTCATACGTCATAATAATGATTTGTATCATGCTTGAAATGGTGACATAAAAAAAAGAAAAATGAAACTTTAATTTAACTTTAAATTAACAGCAAATATTTTTAACGCAATTTTATTTTTTCAATTCCTACCATTTGTTCACACTCTTTCTATATGTATCTTGTCGAAGTTTTCAATCGTTAAAAAATACTTTTTATTCATCCAATCAAGTACAAATACATTTTTTAAAACTTTTAGTTGATGACAATTGGTGTTAATACAGTTTTTTCAAATATTAATTAATTTATTAAATTTAATTAATTTTTAATACTTTAAATAGAGTTTTTTAGCAGCTTGTAATGAAAATTGAAATCAACAGGCAGTAGCTGAATAGAGAAAAGGCAAGGATTTCTGTATTTTTCAATTCAAGGTGAAGAATGCGAGTTCAATTCTTGCGAAAATCAATTATTTTTTGATAAATTTTTGCTTTAAGTATACATTTTAACCCAATTGATTTTTGGGAATGAGTTAATAGTCATGGCTTAGTTGTTAGAGTAAAGAATTTTTCTCAAAAAATAAAATTAAGAAATTTTAAGTTTTAGATTCGTTCCGGTTTCTCTCCTTAAAATATCTGTCTTCAATTGTTGGTCACTTCTATGTGGCCTTTAGATTGAGCTACGTGCCGAGAAGAATGGAAAATTGCAAGGAAATTCGATTTCTATTTTGCCACTTAATATTGTGATTCTTTCATACGTATATACATGTTTATATTAATTGTAATTTTTGAATTAAAAGTTACTAAAATAAAAAAAAATTCTTCGTTAACATAGGTAGGAATGTACTTAGAATTTTTTTAATTACTACTTTATTCTAATTTTGAACACACAGTTTGTGACTATAAAAATAAATAATTACCGGAGTTTTTTTTTATCCTTTTCGTGTAACGGAAATTTTTCGTCTCGGCTAGCAGTCGTTCAACGATAAATAATATACCTAAGATGGATATATATTGGTTTATCAATTTCTTTAGCTTCAAACAGCTATTTTGGTCTAAAAGGCCGCTTTTCTTTTAAATTAACATAAGAAAAATAAAAATTTAAAAATAAACAAGCAAAAACCATTATAGTACAAAATTATCAGAAATTCGTTTACCATTTCAAACTGAAAGAACTTTTTATATGAAACTATTTCAACCCTTTACCGCATATATACCTATATATGATATCGCAGTTTTAATTCAATTTTATTTCCAACTTAAGTATTATAAACTAATTCAAACTATTTTAGTCCATCAAATATGTATTTAACAATAATAAAACGCAAAAAAATGTCTATGTTTTTATGACATTTCGAAATAACCTCACTTTTCAGCAATGGGTGAAACAGCAGAACTGAAGTGCGAGGGATTCATTTCCAAAAAACGATAACAGAGTAAAACGTAGTACTTTTTGACAAAAAATCACTCTTTACCACATATAGGCCAAATATGGTAATGCAGTTTAAGATTCAATTTTATTTCCAAATTAAGTATTAATTAAGTATTAAGTATTAACTCGAACTATTTTAATCCATCAAATATATATTCAACAATAATAAAACATTAAAAAAATGGTCTATGGTTTTATGACATTTCGAAATAACCACACTTTTGTGCAAGTGGGCGAGAAAGCAGAACTGAAGTGCGAGTGATTCATTTTCAAAAAACGATAACAGAGTAAAATGTAGTACTTTTTGACAAATATTTTCATGGAATCGATATACTCATCTTTCTGGACGGATAATTATTTTTTCACTTTTCAAGTGTAATAATTTTCGTCTCAGTGCATACAAACCCATGTATGTTCCCATAAAAAACCCAAATATAAATTTTTTTCATTATTTTTCTTTTAATATATCTTATTGATAATTAAACAAAGCTATTTCCACTAAAGGGTTAAAGCAATTTAAAGGGTTGAAACAATTTTTTAACTCTATTAATTCTTGCAGTAAAGGGTTAAAGCAAAATTTTCAACTGAGCTATTCCTATCATAATAAACAAATCATTAAAAGCTGGTAATTAAACACCAAACAGAAAGGTGAACTTACAGACAGTGCTTGTATCAAAACTAAGGTAGCTATTGATACTTTAACTTGCCCATTTTCGCTAATGGTTTCCTTATTATTCAGCAGCAACGAAGAAAAAGATCGATTACCTTGGCGACTGGATATTGTCGTATATTTTAGTGACTACATAATAATCCTTTTCCCCGCTGTGTTATAATGCATCCGACGCAACGGGTAATTGTTTCGTTGTCAAGGTAGTTTACCATAAATGTGAATGGATGCAGTGCATATTATTCATTACTTAAGCAACGGTTATTCTCGGGGGGTAACTATGACCTTTTCAAGACGTTACATTTGTATCGATTAATATAGGCCCCGATGCAACTATTAAACTTGCTTATCTAAAGTAAAAATAAATGGGCGTGATAAACTCTTTTCTCCAGATATTCAGTGTTTGGCTTTCAGATCAGTTTGGTTTGGGGTTGTTCTTTGCATTTTTATTATATCCTTTTATTTAACCTGGAATGTTTTGTATTTGTACATGTTCTGCTTGTTAAGATAAATGGAATTTTTATTTACTTTGTAACGTATTACATGCTTGAAACTTATTAAGTTTGTTATAACTTTTTCAAATAAATCCCTTAATTAAACTGGCATAATGATTCTCTTTAAAATATTAATATAATAATAATTTATTATTAACTTTGTACAAGACTAATATAAGATTTGCTTCAACCTTTTAAACATCAAACCATGGTTGATTGTTCAGGGTCGTGAACTCGATGTCAAATGGACTCGACTCCGTATCCATACCCACTTCCCCTATAAGCATCTTTTATTAGGTGAAAGATGTCCTGTATGCACATCTTACAATCTTGATCTTACGGTCATCCATATTTAAACCGAATGTCATCCTTTTAATAACCATAGATTACGTTTTTTCGGGTCATCGTCCCCCCATATTTATGATTTAATGGCAGAACGCCTCCATTGCAACCTTTTTAGATATTTGAAGACCATTGGTTTTTATTCTCACATTTGAAATTTCTTAACAATGCTTGTACTTTTTCCTATTATATTGGATTTACCCCCCGGGGAGCACTCGTAATTGGGGATGAGATGCTTCCGGTATGGTAGTTGGATCTCGCCAACCCGGTGGGTACATTAAGAAGTGGGGGTTAGACTCCTCCCATAGATGACGGGACGTACTTCCTTCGGGGAGGGTTGTACCGTGGCCAATGATGGTCATTAGTACTCAACCACAGTTCCCGCTAATTGCTGTTGCGATGGTCCGGCCATTCAGTTTTATGGTTAATCCGTGTGCCTTCGTGGTGGGTCGGAGGGTCTGTCTATGACTTTTCATGAATTCATTTCCTAACATAAATGTACTTTCAAGCATTGATTTCCCAAACATTATAATGATATTTCTTATAAATTAAAAAAAATAAATCCTCAATTGAAAACGGCAGTTTTTAAGGAGTATACAAAATTCAGTATTCAGTCTATTCAATGACTTATACTGGATTTTATGTTTTTAAGAGCATTTTTCAATTCTAACATTTAAAATTTTTACTTTTGACACATATCTCTAACCACATGTTTGACGAAGCAAGACTAGGTCTGGCCTTCGTGCCATTAAAGCTGAAATAACAAGCCAACCTTTTAAGAGGCCATTTTTGTCAAGTGAGGGTATATTAAAATATTGTTAGGATTGGGATTGGCTTAAGAAAAGTGATTTATTTAGTTTTTTTATATAAATTATTTTGATTTATGAGTTAATTGAATTATTAATAATTGAGTAACAAATTAAAACACTCCATTTTGTGTGTTAACTAAAGCATCTAAGTTTCTTCCTTATTGAAAAATTTATTATATCTTATGATGTCTCGCATAATTTCATACAATGATGAATTTTGAAGGGAAGTATGCTTATATTAAATTCATACCATAGAAAAGGTTACAAAAAAATTCAAAACGGCTTCTCTAAATTTGACAAGTTTGATGGAATCTTATAGAAACGGAATATCACATTTTTCTTTACAAACTTCACGTTAATATAAACTTATGTTGGTGTCTTTCAACTCAAACTTTAATTAGTTCATCACAAAATATGGGCTTTTTCTAACTTATCTTCACAAGTTTGGCCCATGGATTACTGCGTTAGGGATTCAAACCACAGCATTTTTGTTCATACTTCTATTTTACCCTCACCCAGTATAAAAATCTTATTGAACTGATGTTAAATATTGTTTAAGATCAAATATTTCTGAGATGAATACGGGAAATTGTGCAGTTTCGAAACGAACGATTTCTTTGATGAATAATATCTTTAAATAACTTTATTAATCATTAAAACATTCGCTTTAGACATTCTCAGGAAACGGTGTTTGATATTTCGAGATCTTTACGCCGAAAAGTTGTTATTTAACCGTGACCATATCAAGTTAACTCCCCCCTAATTGGTGTCAAGTCCGTCCTATTTCTGTGTGTGACTTTTATAAGGCTTGACTTTTATATGCAAGCGTTTTTGAGTGAAACTTCTGAAAATGTTATGCATTTAGGTAATTCGAATTTTTAAAGTTGAAAATTCTAATCTTCTGGGAAAATATCTTCTAAAATCTAAAAATTAGAAAAACTCTGCTCTTTTGAGAAAATATTCTCCAAAACCTGAAAATTAAATCTATGATAATGGGAAAGTGACCATTAAAAACGGAAAATCTTAGACCAATATGATCCTTGTGTAAGCATGGATTTCTGTGCTTGCTGATTTAAAATTTTAAATGATTAAATTAAATTACATTTACTTGAAATAAGATTTACATAACTTTACATAGTATTTTTTAAAAATTTAATTTACAAATAAGTACACAAAAATGCCGAAAGAAAATTTTCGGGTTAAAAAAATGGTAATGAAATTCTATTTCTTTTGAGCTTGTAGCTGTAAACAAACGAAAAAATTTAGAAGGCTTTTAGTCAAATTATCGAAACCATTTTTTATTTTTCAGGCATAGATCACTATGTGTAGGAGAAAAAAATATGACCACTTAAAGTATATATGCTTTCGTAATTCATGTTTGTAATATAAAATTCTAATAAAGGCAATAAACGCATCATTAAGACTTTTCTTGAATTAAATAATTTTGCACCATTTTTAAGATTTGATGAACGAAAAATTAAATAAAGGTATAATAAGAACGTTATTCCGATTAATCATCTAAAATGTTTCTGAAATTACCGAATCTGTGCAATCATTCGGCATAATGCTCATAAACAATTTGAATTATGATTCTTAAATCTTATTTTATTAAAAAGGGGATTATTCTTTCTTCAATTTTTTCAAACAACGCATTTAAGTAACATATGCCCATTCTAATTTCAATAAAAAATTGTGAGAATTAAGGCAATGATGAAAAAAAAGTTTAAAAATACTTGGTTGCTAATATTTTCTATTATCTTTAAATATCTCAAAGAATATTTGTTTCCATTTTTTGATTTTCGCATTCAAATTGGAAATTATGCAGAAAATATCTTTTTTTAATGAAAATCATGCGACCAAATTTGATTTTTTTTAAATAAATCTATTTTTTAAGCATTTTTCTCAGCTCTCATAAACATAATGGTAGAAAGATACAACTAAATTATTTATAAAAAGAGAAAGAAATAAAAAGAGTTAAATCATTCTTTCAAATGCTTCCAAAATTTAACGGTAAAAAAAGTTAGAAATTATCATTAAAAAACTTAAAAAGAACATAATAAATATTTGAACAATAAATTCTTGGATTCTGAAAGTTATCAACTTTTCAAGTACTGCGGTAAATGATGATTTCGTTTCCAGAAGAAGGAAATTGCTTATGATTGTTGTAAAATATATAATTGTTTTATGAAAATACACATAATATTATGTTTAATATTACATTTCATCAATTAAATAACTATACGAGAAAAGAATAAACTTACTGGATCAAAATTTTTAGAAGCCGAACAAATTACGTTTCATCCTGTTACCTAGCGCTATAGAAGAATCATCCAGGCTTCCGTTTCAAGAAGTAGAGCCCTTTTTTGATAAAAAATATTTAGTATTGCCAAGTGACAATCCAAGTATCGGTAACAATGTCTCTATTACCTTTAAATGCTTTTTATAAAAATAACGTTTATAACTTGTGTCCAAAAATAAATCTGATTGTTTGTTTAAATCGAATTTTCCCAATAGGATCTATAAAAAAACTTTGAAGCCATAAAAATTAACTAGCTGTTTTCATGACTGACCATCCATTGCTGCTTATAATTGCAATATTATATTGTTTTCCGGCCATAATTGTAACAATGATGGTTTCTTTTTTGAAGAAAATGGAGTTTTCCTTTATCTTTATGTCTCAAATAATGCTCTTTTTAGTGTCATCGGTTTATAGGTCATTCTATTTTTCTCCTATTGTTGCAAGGAAAAGTATTTCTTCTTTAACCAAGATAACTTTCATACACATATAAAAAATGTATTTAATTCTTTCAGTAAACAAAAGGTCATCTTCATAAAATGTTTCACATCAACTTACATATCTGACATTGACCAAAATAAAAATATTATCACGTCAAATAGTTTTAAAGAAAAAACTATTCTTATATAATATATTACACTATGCAAAATATCGTCTGAAACGATTTTTATATAAATGAGAATATCAGTTAATCGGACGATTTTTTTTAAATTGCCGTTTGGTAATTTTCTTCATATTGGTAAACTAAATCTATAGTTATTCTTAACATAAATTAATCGCTTGGTTTTTAAATTTTTTTCTAGTTTTTTTAAAGATTTTTTTAAATGTTTTCAGACATTTGTTCTTTTTATGAACTCTTCTAAACTTTATAATAAACTCCGAAAAAACAATTTAAAAAACAAATAAAAGCTGAAATTCAAAAGGAAAGATAAAACAATCTTAAAACTGCAATGTTCAGTAAAGAAGTGCTTGTAATTTTTTATTACAAAATTCTCGCTATCTTTCCGATTACTTATTTAATTTCGAAAAAAAAAAAACGATAAAAAATTGACGGAAAATTTGCATGGAAATGAAATCGGTGTTATTGAAAAGATAAAATTGCGAACTAAAGTATAGTATAAAAATATTTCCTTTTTGATCAATTGCTCTGAAATTATACGGTGAACGGTACGATGAATGTTTAATTAGCATTAGCCTTTTGAAAAATTGAATATATTCTCTTTTTTTTGTGTGTGTTTAATAGTAAGTGCACACTGTTTAGTTGAATTCGGTTTTAATGTTTAGGTAAATTATTTGAGTTTGCATACATTTCCACAATAATTTTTATTTAACCTTTTGCAGTCCGAAAAATAATTAGATGCAAAATTATTCATCTAATACAAATATTTGTTTATTGCTATGAAAAATAAATATATATAATTCTTTTAAGTCGAATTCCTTTGAAAAATTAATCTACATCTCTAAACCATTATGTAGGCGTTTCTAACAATTAAATTTGAAAAATAAATAAATAAAACGTCAAAATGATGCACAGTCTTGAATATCGAGTCATACTCGACATCGGACCGCAAAGGGTTAAGTTTTTTATTCAGCATGAACTGAAATAAGCAAGTTGAAATAAATTATATGTATGGTGATTCTTTTGTTTATATGGTGGGTCTTTTGTAGAATAATAAAGGAAATTAAATAAGTATTAAAAGACAATTTATCTACTTTTTTTGTACATATGATCTAAAATATAACACATATCCATCATTGGATAAAATAATTACAATACAAATTTTGATTATCATATTGGAGATGCAGACTTAGAATATTTTCTTCTAACTCCAATAGTTTCAAAAGAAGAAATTCATCAATATAATGTAATGTAATAATTTTGTAAATATTTTGCAGTAAAAAAAAAGGATTAATATAATTAAATAATAATTTAAAATAAAAAATAATAATTTCTTAGATATTTATAACATTCTAATTCTATTTTTTTTAAAAAAAACTGTTGAATTTTTCATAGAATTATTCCCGAAAAAAAGAGCGTCTCTTATTTGCTTTTCACTCAATGCCAATCTGATAAACAAAAAACCCTGAGATTTTTACTTTGAAACATTGAATACATTAATCAGCGAATCAGATGACAGACCCCACCCACATCGCATCTTTCAATTGCATGTCATTTGATACCGCGGTGAAGAAAGTTCGCTGTAAACCGCACTGTCTGCCTAAAAAAACAGATTGCTTCTGAGAAAATTCATCATTTTTCTTCTCTTATCTGTAAGTGCCTTTATTCTTTTTTTTTTCTTTTAAAATATAAATGTAGAAATTTACTGTTTATCTAAGTTATATTTGTTTGGATTTGTATGTTTATTTGTAAAACAATTTTCAATGCATGAATGATTTCCGCTTCCATATGTTTCCATATGAACTGAAAAATAAAGCATTGTTTAGGTAATGAATTTATCAATTAATTAATCGATATTTAAGGCATTAAATGAATATAAAAAATAGCTATTTTATTCTTTCTTTAGTTATTATTTGAGTGTATCAATTAATGAAAAGAATTAATTTCGATACTCACATCTCTTTTTCTATTATATTTTCAAAGAGAATGAATGATAATAATAAATCAGGAAAAGGTTCTAAAAATGCCATGCATCTAAAAAAGTATCTATAATTAAACATGAACGGGAAGTACACAAGACATGACAGAATTGTAAATTAAGATGAATTAATTTCTTATAAATATGTCAAAATATCATATTGCAAAAAATATAAACTACTTTCATGTAATTTAAATTTTATATTGTTAATACAATACTGAAATTAAATATTTTCTTATAAAATACTTTCGTTAAATATTGGAAAGCAATTAAATGTAAAAAAGCAAAAGGTAACAAAATTTATTTTCATATATTTAAAAAATTGTTAACAGAAGTTTAAATTATTGTATTCAATATATAACTACGTTCAGTCGTAAATATTAATTAATGTTAATTTTTCTTAACAATTAAGTAAAATATGTTTTTCCCACAAATGAATTAAAAGAATTTCCGTTTTCCTTGAAATTTACATCTTTAAAATGTTTTAAGAAAACCTACCATTTTTTTTCTCGCATCTTTTCTTACATTTGACCAGACTACATAATAAATATCAGTTCGGTTTAATTACAAGTAAAAAAATCATAAAATTCGAAAAAAGTAAAATATGTTTCATTAAATAAGTAAATTAAAAAGTTCTTATTTTAGTATTGTATATTTATTTAAATTTAAATATACAATAATTTAGTATTGTATATTTATTTAAATATACAATAATTTAATATTGCATATTTATTTAAATATACAATACTACGTATATTTCATTAAATAAGTAAATTAAAAAGTTCTTATTTTAGTATTGTATATTTATTTAAATTTAAATATACAATAATTTAGTATTGTATATTTATTTAAATATAAATATACAATAATTTAGTATTATATATTTATTTAAATATAAATATACAATAATTTAGTGTATATTTATTTAAATTTAAATATACAATAATTTAGTTTTGTATATTTATTTATATATACAATAGTAAATTATTGTTTATTTATATTCAAATAAATATACAATACTACGTATATTTCATTAAATAAGTAAATTAAAAATTCTTATTTTAGTATTGTATATTTATTTAAATTTAAATATACAATAATTTAGTATTTTATATTTATTTAAATATAAATATGCAATAATTTAGTATTGTATATTTATTAAAAATTTTCAAAAGCATTAAATTCTCCAAAAATTTATTTATCTTTCTTATTATCTTTGGGAAAATGAAACTTACAGAGAGAAAACATGGATGAACTTAAACAAAGTGAGACTTAGGGTTAACTTTTGAATCTATAAATATGATAATTTAAATTGTTTTATATGTCTAATATACTATCAGTGCATTCAGATAATTCTGCTTTTTCAACTAAAAAATATTGGAAGAATTTATTTTTCACATTCAAATGCAAAGTTTCATGGCAGAGCTTAAAGCAGCTAGATTTGGCACGTATTTTTTGCTTATATAGTACATAAAAGCTCAATGAAAAAAATTCTAAATTTTAATCAATTCTAATTAATAATTAATCAAAATTTTAAATAAATGAACAAGTTATCCTTCAATAATTTCAATAATTGTGGAGCATGCTATCCCCCAAAAACATTTCAATAAAACTTTTAAATTAAAAAAAAAATTAGTGATATTTTTGTTTTTGTGTATATTCTCTTTTGCCTAATTTCAATAATTTTTTTTAGAATTAATGTTAAATATAATTTATTGCAATACATTTTATTATGAGAAT
Organism: Argiope argentata; assembly: GCA_026289955.1. Lineage (NCBI taxonomy): Eukaryota > Metazoa > Arthropoda > Arachnida > Araneae > Araneidae > Argiope > Argiope argentata. The sequence continues at coordinate 3,733,658 of JAOUZG010038692.1, read as the reverse complement.
GAGATTTAAATAAATTTTATTGTTTTATCAAACATTTCAATCGCCTGCTTTAGCTAGTAGTAAATAACAAAAGCAATAAGAATCAAGAGAAGGGATATTACCTCATTCATTAATGATATTCATAGTTCACTCTTTCTATAGATAGCTAAAGAGATAAATTTAAATCAATAAATCTGGTTAGTGCAATAGCACAAAATTAGTTTAAAACCATCTTTAAATTTTAACAATATTATTTTAAAATTATTTTAAATTATTTTAAAATTATTTTAAATTATTTAAATATTATTTAAACATAACAATATTATAACAATAACAATTTTAAACAATATTATCATTGTTTCTGAATAATTTTTCTTTTTTTACTTTTAATAAATTTTTAAAAATTAATAATAAATATACAATTTATAGCAAAGCTCTTTATTGTGAGAATGAGATTCAAACTAATTTCATTGTTTTAGTTAACATTTTAATCGAGCAATTTAACTAGTATTAAAGTTATGTCACAAAAACATTAATTATCATGCTGTGAGATATCAATTAAAGAGACGAAGATTTATTTTAACAATAAAATAAAAGATTAAAATGAAATCTGCTGTGCATATTTCAATGTAAAATGTCAGAGCATGATTTCTTGAACGGCCAAGCACCACGTACTCGTGCAAGTTAAACTATATCTTTATTCATTTTAATTGTTCCATTGAATGAGTCATTTAAGTATTGCAAACGATCTAAAAACTTTATCTCGCATTTATTGTTTTAAAAAATATATCACATTTCCCATTTATTTCATTTCATATAATCGCGTGCTCAAAATGACATTTGTCCAGGTTGTATATGGTGTAGTAGTCAACTTATTTTTTTAATCAGAGATTTTATAAATGCAATGGCAACGTGTTATTAAAAGCTAATTTATATGAGATAATCGTGTAGATAATAAAATTTTTATTTTTCGCCTACGGATTTTTGTTGACGCCAAAATTAATCCCAAAAACTACATCATGATCTGACGTGATAATAAATAAGAAGTTATATAAAAAAAATTTCAACGAAAAAATTTATGTAATATTTGGAAATATATTACATATATTTTATCGGATTCGAAGGGTTTTAAGAATTTTTTTATAAAAAGAACCTATATATAGAAAATGAATTCGAATTTCTTTAAAAAGGAACAATTGTAATAAAAGAAATTCGATTAACCAAATTCGTGATCCTACAATGCATCTCAAACAAGAAAGTCAACGCATTCTCAGGCGATATTTCAAAAAAAAAAAAAAAACACTTCTATTATGAATTATAATGGGGGAAGGTTGTGCCATCATAGTACAACATGAATGAGTAAGCAATTAAGTTTTAAATAATAATCGCAGCTATATTTATTATATGATATGAATGTCGCATGAAATGACTTGATTTGTATTTTAAAATGTGCAATTTTGATTTTTATACCCCTTATCAAAAGATATAAAGTTTATTATACTTGGATTTGTTTCATTGAGATATAAAAATCATTAAATAACACCTTTTCTCTTTAAAATATCGATGTTGCTGTTATCTAACCTTGGTATAAGAACAAAATGCATTTTATTGAATAAATGTAAATGCTTTATGGCGCTATATTTCTCTTCTCCCGGACCAGACTAATGCAGTTAAATCTATCTGCATCACTTGTACTTTTTACCTATAACTCAAGATTTTCTTTGTTAAGAGTTAAGCATAAAGTTTTGATTTATAAATGAATTTGTTCTTCCTATAAGTGATGTACTGAAACAAACTATATTGAATTTTAGTCTCGCCTCTGATATTTATTACTAAATAAATCAAAGCTTGCCTTTATTTGGGAAATAGTTTAAAGAAACCAAACAAAGTAAGTGTGAAGTAAGTAAAAAAAATCTTTCATGATATATGATACTTGTCTTCGTAAAATTAGATAATTTATGATTGCTATTCTCAAAATATGTATTTAAACATCAATTTATTGATAAAAACAAAAAAAAAAATACTGTCCTTGAAGTGAAAATGTTTATATTTTGAATACTCAAAACATAGATGTCATATCATTGAAGATTTTAAAACTCGTGAAAGAGAATTTCTTGGTTTTTATTTTACAGCTAACTTTCATCATTCTTCGATTTAATGAATCGCCGGCAAGGTTTGTTTTTTGAGCTTTTAGTTTTTGCTACAATTTTTCAAAATCGATTGTCAAAATTAATTCTCTAAATTAGAATTTTTTTTCAAGAGAAATTGTTTTCTGATCTAAGATTTTAACAGAGCTTATTATAGGAATTTAAGCATAGAGGAATTCACCAAGTTATGAAAATGTTGGCAATTCGGCATTTCTATTCGGCCTTTGGGTCAAATAATGCATTTGAAGGATTTTTTTCTATTTGACAAACCATAGCAATAACGTGTATTTAAATGTGTTTTGGAGACCTCGAAGTAGATTTCTTATGTTTCTCACCACTTTGTTTTTGAATCTTTTTTTTTGAAATCATAATAAATCTTTAGTATACCTAAAATTATTATTTAATTCACAATATTGTGCAATATCTTAATTCTAAGTTGTTTAATCAGTAAATAATTCAGAAAATATCAAAATTAAACTTGGCACTAACCAATTAGAAAGATTTAATCATATCAAGCAAGATATATTTATGAAAAAAGAATAAATGATATTTATATCGAATAGATATAAAATAATAGATCAAATCGATATAGATATTGTTTACTAAAATTTTGATTTTCATAGTAGAATTGAAGAACAGTTTGTGATTACAGTGAAATCTATCGCTGTCTTGGGAATACAAAAACAAACTACTTGCAATAGAAATCTTTCATTATTAGCTAAAAATTTTGTTAATAGAAATTTTACATGAGAATAATTATTTGAAAATATTTCATAAATAAATTCTTAAAAATAATATTGTAAGACTAACGTAATGTAATAGACTCTAACTATTTAAAAAGAATTTTATATACAATCGCGTGTACAAACACTACACTACAGTTAAACATAGTGTTACAATATTTAATTTCATAATTTCAAGCATTGTCTCAAAGTATTTCTATAATAATTTTAGGAAACAATTAAAATGAATTTATTTTATTTTTAATCGCTTGAATGTGAACGATTTTTATTTATTAATTCCAATTAAATTAACTTTTTATAAGAATCGTTTGGCATCGTTTTATTTAAAGTTCTGCTATTTTAATATAAGTCTTATCTTATTTCGTTGGAATATTACTTTTCGTAGAATGCATTCTATTTTTTTAAAAACTGATTTGATCAGATTGCCATGAAATTTGAGTAAGTTTATTAATCTTTTCAAATTTTTATCAATGTGTTTGTAAAATATTTATTTAAATTTAATTTTGTTATTGTTTTTTGTATTCTAATTTTTCGAATTCACAATTTTTTTGTTTTCTCGAAATAGTTCAATTTTGAATCTCAATTATTATGCAACTTTTATGCAATGGATAATTTACAGTAAATTAATAAGGCTATTTGAACTTTATTAATTCTATTGTTGTTATTTTTTATTACTTAATATATTAAGATATTAAATTGTTAGTTTCTATCAAATTATTAGTTTAATTTTTAATCAAAACACGCTTTTAATAATTGTTTTTTTTTTTTGGTTTTCAACAATTATTTAATTAGTATTTTTTGATTATTAAGATGCTTTTATTTCGATGATTATAATTTATATCGAAATTTATATATGAAAATGTAATGATACAATTCGAGAAATCTCATCAACTAATTATTGTTTTTATCCATTAGAAACTATGATCTGGCACAGTAGAAAATTCACTGGAGTTGTCCTCTGCATAGAAATCGCTCTGATTATCGTGTATGCATTTTTTGTTACCTATGATTCAGAAGCGGATGTCATCAAAAATAATTCCACCAGAAATGGGATCAATTCAATTCATGATTATTATCCAAGTAAGTCATTTTTTCCAGTTCTTGAATTTAAACTTTTGATTCCATCTTAAAAGAAACTTTCCTTTAAACAATTGCGTATAAATGCCTGCAATTTCAGAAATTTATCTAAATAAGCAACAGCAATAATCTTTATCTTTACTTATAATAAAGAACAATGTGTGTGTGTCTGTTGGCAATGTACAGGCCAGACCGTTCAACCTACAGCTACCAAATTTGGTATATGTATACCTTGGCTGCCGGGAATGTGCACCTCGAAGCCCTTTTTTTGAATTTTTAATTAAAATTTTAATTAATTAAAAAATAAGCCAAATTTTGACGTTTTTTCGCTATAACTTCCCAAAATATTACAGCAAAAAATTGATTTTTGCTTCAAGTTAAAGTGCAAAAAATTAGCTTTTTAATGATACTAATATTTTGATAAATAAATTAAAACTCTATTTTTAATGAATTTTTAAACATTTAATTTAATCGTTTTTTTCAACAATTTATTTCGCATAAAATAAAAATAAAATTTTATCTTCTCGAGAATCTCAAAAAAATCAGCTTTTAATAAAATGTTGCCATCAAATTTTTAGAAGATCTGATTTTAAAAAAAGTTAATTACTACCGAAAATAAAACAGAGAAATATAATTTTCATCACGTGATTATATGAAATGAAATAAATAGGAAATGTGATATTTTTAAACAATAACTGCAATAGAAAATATTTCTTGATCGTTTGCAATATTAGAATTATTCATTCAATTAAAGAATAGAAGTAAATAAAAAATACAAAGTAAAAATATATTACAAAAGTGCGACAGTTAAAACTGAAAAAGAATTTTTAGAAAAGCACCAAACGATAATCTTCTGAGAGCGAGATTAATTATTTAAAAGTAAGAAATCTTAAACGAACTTTGAAAATGACGTCTTTTCAAAGAAACGACGAACAAAAAGCAATTGATAATCAGTAGAAGTAAAATATTTTTGCATTCTTTTTTTTTTAATTTTTTAAAAAATAAGACATGTTTTGAAGAAGATATTTTGTGCAAATCAAAGAATTCGTCTTCGTGATTATCTCTTCATTTTAATGAATCATGCGAAATAAAAACGCATCTGCTTTCAACGAACCATACGTAATATGAAAGTTATACTGATAAAAGCAGGTCAGCAATTTGAAAACGCATCTTCTTTCAAACAAGCATACGTAATAATTAACAATGCAAAATTTGTAAAAGCAGATAAAAATACTTTAACCCGCATATTTCGGAGAAATTAAAACTTTCTAACCAAAAAAAAAATGTTCTCAAATGAGAAAAAATAAATCAACTATCATTCCAAATTAAACGTATAAAAATGTCATTTTCAGCACGTGTCCGTATAAAATGAAACAAATATGAAACATTATATATTTGGAAAATAAATGGATGGAAACGTTTTCTATGATATATTACTATACATATAAACTAAGTAACAGTTTTATTTAAGGCAAATATGGCAGTTTTATTTAAGGCAAGGTATCTTCTGTAATCGGAGCCCAACATCTAATTTCTTACTTTTTTTGGGGAGAGACATAAATCTCTTAACAATTGGTGTAAGTGAAATATATAATTAGTAGAATAAGGGAAAAAATGCTGATGAATTAAATTTTTACATACATCATTTGCTCTGTGAATCGTATTTAACAAATTATTCTTGAGACAATAAGTCCATAAAATAAAAAAAGTGGAACTCCAATCAACTAAATCAATCATCCAAGCTGATCGATCTATGAAAATTTAAATATAACTATTCAGTAAAAACTGATTATTTTAGATCACCTTATCAAGATATAAAAGAAGCCAATCAGAGTTACTCTAGAATAATTGGTCTAGATTAGGAAAATGATGATTGTTCTAAATTTGCAATATTCAGAACTGAATAAATCAGCCAGATTTGAAGAAGAAAGAAATGTTTATTCATTTATTTAGAAGTTGAAATATTAAGAATATTTTACAAATATGAATCTATAAGACCAAAGGAATTTAAACCATAATTTTTGATATATGTTTATAAACCTAAATAAATGTTATTATTGAGAGCATTTATGTACATCTAAAAATAAAATTAAAAACTGAAGGTTTCAATTAACCCGTGAAATTTTAGATGAATAATTCCTTGAGATCTAATAAATCATAAAAAAAAATTATGATGTTTCAATTTCTGTATTGAACATAAAACTTCAATGTCGGGCTACTCTGCTTTGAGTTCTTAGTTTTATTTAAAGACATGCTGGGATTGAATAAAAATTTCTTTATATTGTGCACTTCCATCATCTCCACTTTAATTTAAAACTGAATTTTACGTGCACTGATAGAAAATCAGGGAGAGAGAGATATGGAGTTCAAAGATAGGACTGATTAAGGCCTACATAATAGTATAAGTGAATTATATGACTATCGAAATTTGAAGCTTAAAAATATTTTGCTGAAAAACTTATGATACCAAATTATATTTAAAAAATTGATTTAACCCTTTAGTCGGCATTAATATTGGCGGACCGACTGGTCGCCAAAGGCGGCTAGTAAATTTAAAAAAATGAAGATACGTTCTCCTAGTTAGAAACGTTAGAATATATTAGTAGATTAAACCTGATTAATTTTTTTATATTTAATTTTTAAAATTTGCTTTTTATCATGTCAGAACATGATGTTGTTTTTGGGATGAGGTTTTTGGCTTCAATAAAAATCCGTAGGCGAAAAATAAAAATTTCATTCTCTGCATGAGCTCAAAAAATTAGCTTTTAATAACGCGTTGTCATTGCGTTTACAAAAGCTCTGATTAAAAAAATAAGTTAATGACTACAGCAAATAAAACCTAGAAAGATGTCATTTTGAGTACGTGATTATATGAAATGAAAGGAATAGGAAATGTTATATATTTTTTTAACAATAATTGCGGCACAAAGTTTATTGGATCGTTTGCAATACTAAACTGACTTATTCAATGAAGCCATTAAAATGAATAAAAATATAATTAATTAAAGTATGAAGAAGAAGATGTAGATGAAGATTAACTTGAAGATAAGAAATGAAGCTCTGACATGATACATTGAAATATGCAGAGCAGATTTCATTTTAATCTTTTAAATATTATGCTGTGTTTACAAACACCCAAGTTATAAGACGATCAATTGGCAGTGCATACGTAGAAAGGGACTGATTTATGTTTGCCACAATTTCACGAGGCAGATTCAGGCATTCCATGTTTGGCTTTAAATAGCCATTTTGGTGTCACGGAATTAATCTTTTCACCCTGTGTATCGTTTTAATGATAGATATTTACAAAAAAAAACCGTGGTAAAATAAATAAAAAGTCAGCAAGCATAAATTTGGAAAATTATGAAAGAGAAATGTGAAATAAAATTAAAACAACAACAACAATCTCATTCAGAAAGAACAAAGAGCAAAAAATGGTAGAATTAATCTACTATAAGTGATCAATTTTTCGCGCCAAAAAACCGCCGACAAATTTTACAAACGCATGCGCAGTAAGAAAAAGTACAGTACGTGACATGTTATTGTCTCTTCGGGACAATTACTTGCTATGAACCGAACTGCATTTTCCATCGTTTCTAAGTATGCACTGCCTTTTAGCTGTCTTATGACTGAGTATAACGGATCTAGTTGTCTTATAACCGATTGTAAACCTAGCATAATTATGAAAGTAAATTAAAAAATGTCTCGGTCCAGTCTTAATTTTAAAATTTGCTATCAATTTTACGGCAACAATATCTTGCGCAAAGAAAATTTATTTAATATTATTTCCACACGACTGATTAAGACTTAAGGACTTAGGAATTTTATATATTTTACCAAAGAAAAATACTTTGGTAAAATATATATAAAAAAATTTGTTAAAATTAGGAAAAAATATTGTACGAAAAGAAATAAATTTTTTATCTGAATTTTTTTTAAAATTTTAAAGTAGTGCAAACATGTTTACTATGTAATATTTTTCATTATGTAGATGATACAGTTTTGATTAAATTTTAATTAAAATACCAAGCCCTTTCTTTTGAAAAAATAACTAAATATTAAATTTAATGGATTCAACTACTGTTCTACAGCTCATTCTAAATAATTTTTCCGGCAGGTATTTTACTTCACTTAATTTAAGATAGTATGCCAGTATATAAATATTATCTTGACCAAATTTAAATTGCATTTAAGAATCATATCTATGTGTGTTTTGCACTCGGAAAGAAAAAAATTAAAAAATTAATTACAATTTCTAGAAAGGAAGTTTTTAAATAATTATTTTGCATTAAGCAAACATTATTTTCTTCTTTTTCATTAATGTATACAAACAATGAGCTGTCATAGAAAATTTATGTTCCATTCAACATGGTTCAGTTGCTGAAAATGGGAAGCTCCAAATCCAATTTGAAACATAAATGTCCTCTCTGAACCAAATGTGTTTACTGTTCAAAATGGAAGCCTTCAACAACAATATATTGCTGAGTACGAATAACCACTGAATCCATACATCTTTTATTGTATTCCATAAGAAGAAATCCAGTGACGTAAGCTAAGTGACGACGATCCAGATCGAAGGTCAGAATTTTGTCAATGGGTTTCAAGAGATGGTTGACAAGTGTAATAGGATTTATGGGGCGGATGAAGCTCAATTCAATCTGATTGGAACTGTTAATAAGTACAATTATGTCTACTGGGGTAAAGAGAATCCTCACACAACTGTTGAAGATTAAATTTGCCTGGTGCAAATGTGTGGTGTGATTTGTCTGCAAGGGAACTCATCGGGCCTTTCCACCTTGAAGGTGATGCAACAGGTGAAAAGTACCTAACAATGCTTCAGGTAGTGTGCGCAAAAATCCTATTGAACTCGTTGGTACGATCTATGGAATCACTGGTGACTCCTACTCAGTAATGTATTGATACTGAATGCCGCCATTTTGAAAAGTATTCACATTTGCATCAGAAAGGACATTTATGTTTCAAATTGGATTTTGAACCTTATTTTCAGCAATTGAGCTTTGTAGAAGGGAACATAAATGTTTCATGACAGTTCAAAGTATGTATACATTTTTTCACGCCCCCTGTATATGTTTATTGACGAAACAGGTAATTTTTTAAAGAAATATTTGCATGAACGAAATAAATGCCATATTGTTAATCAATTCCAGTTTCTTAAATGGGATCGTGTACATGATCTTCAAGGAATTAAGTAAAAATGGGTACAGGCTATTTAATTGTTAATCGTTTAGAATTGATACTGCAAGAAATTAATTTCCCTACGGTTATGCTTATTAGCAACCTTACACTACAATTTAATCAATCAATGTGTGCTTGTCTTGTTGATAAATTTGTGTGTACTTGGTTAAGAAGAATCCTTACATAACTGTTGAAAAGATTGTGAATTTGCATGGTGCTAATGTGTGGTGTGGTTTGTCTGCAAGGGACTCATTGGGACTTTCTGCCTTGAAAGTGATGCAACAGGTGAAAAGTACATAACAATGCTTCAGGCAGTGTGCGCGAAAATCCTATTGAACTCGTTGGTACGATCTATGGAATCAGTGGTGACTCGTACTCAGCAATGTATTGATGCTGAAGACCGCCATTTTGAACAGTAATCGCATTGGGATCAGAAAGGACATTTATGTTTCAAATTGGATTTGGAGCTTCCCATTTCCAGCAATTGAACCTTGTAGAATGGAATATAAATATTCCATGATAGTTCAAAGTGGGTATACATTTTTTTCACGCCCCCTATATATGTTTATTGATGAAACAGGTAATTTGTTAGAGAAATACTTGCATGAACGTAATAAATGCCATATTGTTAATCAATTCCAGTTTCTTAAATGGGATCGTGTACATGATCTTCAAGGAATTAAGTAAAAAATGGATCCATGCTATTTAATTTTTTATTGTTTAGAATTGATACCGCAAGAAATTAATTTCCCTACGGTTATGCTTTTTAGCAACCTTACGCTTCAATTTAATCAATCAACCAATGTGTGCTTATCTTCAGTCTGAAAGAAATGGATATCATTCCCTGACAGATTAAGTTATAGATCACAAATTCCTTCTGCCGTGATTTTATAGAGGAATGAAGAATGGTACACTTTTGAAGGATCATACTTCTCAAATGATTGATGTAGTAAATTGGGGCTCTTCATAAATTCTCTCTTTTTCAGGTTATTCTAACTGAATAAATACGTAATCATATATATTTGATTGCCTCTTCTAAATGCATAATTTAGGTGCATTAAATAAAATAACTTACAATTTTCAAATACTTAAATATTTTTTTACCATTTGCTTATTTAAATTACATTTTATCACATAAAATATTTCATTTATATAACATTAATTTCATCTATTTCAATCCTGTTTTGCTCAAAAATACGCGACCTACAAAATAAAACCTTCCGAGACATTGGAAGAACTATCTATTGCATGGCATAATCACATCATATTGAATAATTTGGTAAAAAATGATTTTCTGAATTAACTGATACAATGTGTTTTTTATAAAATTTCGTGTGTGGTAATATTCAAAACACTAGAAAAATGTCTAATCCCTTAACCGGTTTGCCCGCACGCCGTACGTGCATCGATTTATCAAATTTTGATAGTTGTAAACAAAAAAATAAATCATTTATAACAATTTTAATTCAATAGTAAAATGACTTCGAATACGTAGATAAGCCAAGTATTCCATGGATTTCCATTCGAATCAAAATAAGAAAATATTCCCAAAATAGAAGGTGTCACCTTATTAGACAGTAAGGAAAATAAACCGGTTAAGGGGTTAAAGCGCTAGAGAAGGTATAAAATTGGGTGCTATACATTTAGAAAATGACAAAATAGAATGAAAAATTTTGACTTTTGGTATGACCATTCTAAAAAAATTTAAAACAGTATCAAATAAAAAATTAACTTTCTGACATAAACAAGGAAAGGATGCTTCATCTAGGCTATCGTCTCCCCAGTAATAATTATTGATTTGATACGTAACAAATAAATAATTGTTACAAATTTTGCCCAA
>JAOUZG010038692.1:3710260-3722666 GCA_026289955.1 Argiope argentata | reverse complement strand
TTGATTTGATACGTAACAAATAAATAATTGTTACAAATTTTGCCCAAAATTGTTAATTATCTTAAACTTTACAGAATTATTTTTTGATAAAAGATTTTAGTTCTAGCATTTCCTACAAAAATATCATTTAAGTTTCTTCAACCTCTTAGATTTTTTTTTAGATTTTTTTTATCAATCTTTTATCAATATCAATATTATCAATATCTACAATTTTAGACTATGATTGTGGAATCTATGAAATAAATTTAATCATAGTTTTGCAAAATATGTTGGTAGAAAGACAGTAATTAGGAAGAATACGAGAAAGGTAGATAATTGTAATTGTAAATATTTACGAGAAGTGCCGTTTAATATGGACTAACCATCTTAAAACGAATAAAACAGCAATATATATATATATATACTAGCCGCCTTTGGCGACCAGTTGGTTCGCCAGCATTAATGCTCGCTAAAATTTGCTCGCTACTATTTTATGTAGCTGTGTCTCATAACAGGTTTTTCATCAAAATATTTTTAAACCAAACAAATTTTGATAATCATATAATTCATTTATAGTATTATTTTCTTCAGATGTTCTGTTCATTGTACTACTCATCTTTCTCTTTCTATCCGAGCAATGATTGTCCCGGAATTGATATTTTACTTAAATGGTGGAGGGAAAGGTCTAAAATTTGGTTTTTATAGAATAATGAGATTCAAATTTTCATAAATGTAAACACACTAAACAAATAAAGACACAATTGGTTTTCAAGAGATGCGAAAGTTTAAAAACAGCTTGGAAAATGCCTCGCACAGACGAAATAATGGTGACACACACACACACTTCTTTTTTTTTTCTATCCTTTTTTTCTTCACTACTTTTCTTTCTATAGCAGGCATAGATTAAATATTCATACCGACTAATAATAAAAGCAACTATTTTCTTTCTTTTTTAAAGATCCCGTTATCTATGAATGAAAACCAACTGACTTCGCGTATTTCTTTCTAAACAAATCATAATTTATTACTTCCTGCTATCTTACTCAGTTGGTGTGGGGGAAGGAAATGAAGATTTTTGGCGGGAAAGTGAGAAAAGTGTCATTTTAACTATTTTCCACGCAGTTTTTTCATTTTTTCTCTCCATAAGAACCATCCTCGTGCCTTAACGAAAATATTTTTAAAAAATTAGCCGAATCGGTCAAGCCGTTCTCCAGTTTTGCGCTTATCAACGCATTTCGAGTTGCATTTTTATTAATATAGATATATTCGAACGACTGCCTTGCAATTTTGGATAACTCTGAAGATTCTGCGAAATTCTGAGACATCAATTAGCTATAAGGTGAATCAAAGTCTATTCTTAAACCTAACTTTACAGTTGCCTCTGCTGTAAGAATTGGAAATAAGACAAGCGAGTTAGGATACCGAGATCATTTAAAATCAGAATAATCAGATTCATAAACAAAATCATTGTAATTCATGCATCACAATGTCTGCGAAGGTATTGCTATTCACTTTAGTATGGTTTAAAATTCTGAAACAACAGCAAAATTAATTTTGCTGACATGAAGACTCAAGAGGCTGCTTATAAACGAAACTTGAAGGAGGATTCTAATTTTAAAAAATGGAAGCAGACTAGGGTACAAAAAACTGGTGCCAATTGGTTCATCTCTTCCAGTTTCGAAACAAAATATGCTGTATTTTTTTAGTAAACAGGTCGATAGCAAATCACACCTTTCGTATGTTCCAATTGTTTGTGGTCATTTTTCTTCTTACAATTTAAATATTAAGCCAATATTCTAAAACATTTCGTTGCAATTTTTAAGATTTTTTAAAGTTTAGTTTACAATCAATTGAAATAGTACTAAATACGTGAAGGAAAAAAAAGGCAAAATATAATCGAAATTTTTATTGGTATTTTACATTATATTTTTCTTGCTTGGTGGTATGTATTAAGTACAATCATTCTGTTTATACTTTTATCTCACTTCTGTACCATCATATCCGTCACTCTTCGTACCATCATATGCGTTGTACCACATTCTGTAACCATTATAGCCGTTGTATCCGTCGTACCACTTTCTGTATCATCATTGTCGTCTTATCCGTTGTACCACTTTCTGCACCATCATAGCCGTTGAACCTATTGTACCCCTTTCTGTACCATCATAGCCGTTGTACCACTTTCTGTATCATCATTGTCGTCTTATCCATTGTACTACTTTCTATACCATCATAGTTATTATATCCTTTGTACCACTTTCTGTACCATCATAGCCGTTGTGCCTCTTTCTGTACCATCATAACTATTTTGCCTCTTTCTGTAACATTATAGCTGTTGTACTACTTTCTGTACCATATTAGTCGTTATATCCGTTATACCTCTTTCTGGACCATCATATCCGTTGCTCAGGTTAGTTTCTCGCATTTGTAGTTTAGAGAAAGTATGGGAATCGTTAAAAAAATTCGATTCGAGTCCACGTTTCAGACCACCTTGAATCCGAAAAAATTATTTTTGGAAAATGTTCACCTAACTGGGGCAAAGATAATTTAACTTTGAGTTAGACGGATGAAATTTAGGATACGGTTTTTGAAACACATTTGTGGGTTTCTGTAAAATTTTGAGCAAAAATCCGTTAAAAGCAAGTTCATTTGTCCAGTCGTTACAATATAAGTTAACACGATAACTATAAAACGAAGAGAGCTAGATGAATAAAATCTGGTTCATAGATTTATCATCTAAACTCTGGACAACAATCAAATTTTGTGTCAAATCTAAGAACAGGTTAATCATGTATTGATCTGTACTTTCAAAAACTTGTAAATACGATTACTCAAGAAAGCAATTGAAAACTCAAATTCTGTATGGTATTTTGTAACTACATGTAGTTTTGTGTCAAACTTTTGTTCTGATATGTTAAGAAAAAAAAACGCGTTTAAAACACAGATTCATTTTTTGGATACTATTAACCGCATATGCAGATTAATCGCCAAAGAATTCACCAAGGTTTATACAATAGATTCAGTAAAAATGCTAAGTCTCACTGCAAAAATTTATATTGCTTTACTATTGCACGCTTATGGCAAGCAAGCCATTCTCTGAGAAAATAGACAATATGTGAGGGAGTTTTAGGTCCACTACTCTCGCTAGTGGGGCAATGTAATATAAGGTGAGTCTAAAACGTTTGATGAATGTATGGGCATCTCAAAAGCAACGTGATTGAAAAAATGCGCCCACGCGCATGCGTAGGGAGAGATCTATGGAGATACGACACGTATAAAGTAGCGCAATAAAGCGACGCATATTAATCTGTTACGGCCAGTGCAACGGTGTGTGCTTGAAAACTCACGTCAAATTGAAATGGAGCAACGAATTAACATGAAATTCTGCTACAAACTTGGAAAAACAGCCGCAGAAGCGCACTTTATGTTGGTGCAGGTGTACGGAACAGACTCCGTGAGCAGAAAATGCATTTACTGCTGATTTGTAGATGGATTAGCGGATGCTCTAGGCTCGAACTCCCAATCTTATGGTTAGTAGCTGAGTAACATATCCGTTGGGCCAAAAGTGCTCTTCGGTCCGAGGGATGTTATCTGGCTTATATGTATAGCAATCACCGCAGATTCAAGCGTTTTCGGGAGGGAAAGGAAATAATCATGATGAGCCACTTTCGGATCAAGCCACAACAGGTTTGGCAGTCAATAACATCTTAGAAGCATTTCCTGCTCACGGTGTCTGTTCCTTACACCTGCATCAACAGTGAGTGCGTTTCTGCGGCTTTTATTTTTAAGTTTGTAACTGAATTTCTTGTTAATCCGTTGCTCCATCTCAATTTGACATGAATTTTCGCACACAGGCCGTTCGACTGGCCGTAGTAGACTAATATGCGTCGCTTTATTGCGCTACTTGCTACGTGGCGTCTCTTTATCGGTCTCTCCCTGCGCATGCGCATGGGCGCATTTTTCACTCACGTTACTTTTGAGATATCCATCCATTCACCAAACTTTTTAGACGCACCTTGTACAAAAAAAAAAACTTATCAACTTGTAGGATCTATAAACACGCATTGTACTTATAATGTCTAGTTAAAGAAAAAAAAATCTATATTTGAAACAAATAGATGAAGAAATTATATATCAAAATATATCATTATTCATCCAGTTAATTTTTGAGCTTCTAACAATGAAAAAAAAATGTGTTTTAACATTATAGACATTTCTTAGCATATAAATTATACAGAATAAATCAGTTATTCTGCAAATACCACAATTACTCTAGCAACAATTAATTTTTTCTCATGCATATATATTTTAACTTCTTTCAACGCCTATGCCTTGAACCGAAGCAGACACGAATTCAAAAAAAAAAAAAAAAAAATATGGGATATTGCATTAATGAGAAGGCGAACAACGGAATTAAGCCGAAATTTTTCCAAGAAGCGGAGTCTTCAAAATCTCAATGGAAGAAAAATATCACCCGTCAACGCCTTTTATTTCTTAATTGGACTAAAGCCAATATTTGTGATTTCTATGAGTGCAGGATCTGCTAATTAGGAGCGCTAATGAAAGCAAAATTCCCCGAGGCGTAATAATTTTCTATTCAAGTTGCGATTTTCTAGAAAGATTCACTAATGCTTCCAATCCTTAATGATCTAATTACCTTCTTTGTGCCATTATGATGACAAAAAAAAAATGAAGATCTTAAGAGCATTGATTTGGCATGCCCATCGAGAGATCGAAGATTTTGATTTTGGTGGACTTAGTTTTTCAGCTCTCTTCCGGTAGAAATGCAGAAAAATGTGGCTACATGCCTTATTTAGTTACAAAAAATCGTATTCGATGTTCGTAGAGAAACAAAATTTCCTTTATAATTCATATTTCATTCCCCAAAATAGTTAGTATATTATTTACACTCTGTTTATCATAAAAGCAGTATTTTACTCAAATATAGAGAAATTTCTGATTATTTCCTTACATTGCAACAAAAACGTAGTATTGTAAGCACTGTACTAACAGCTTTGATGATTATGACGTACATTGCAACGGAAGAAGGGTGCAATTTAATGAACTCAAAAAACTTGATTAACAATTATTTAAGTATCGAAAGTCCAATTATTTGATTAAGTTAATGCATAATTTCGGAAGGATATATAAAGAAGACTTTCTGAAATTCGAAACATGGTCAGAAAATGAAGATTGAAATATATACTTCCGTATTTATATTTCTACAGAACATTACCATTAAAATATTTAACCAATGCATTTAGTTTTAAAGCACAATAAACCAACTGCATTATGAATTTTGTTTTGTTAAAAAATAAATAAAAATACCTTTTTTAATCCCGGAAGACAGTAGTTCGTCAATAACGTTAGTTTTGATTCACAATAAGTCAATATGATTTAAGTTATCACCAACTGATGGCACTAATAAATGTGATTCAGAATTTCAAACAAAAATTTTGCAATGTAAGCACAATTGCCAAAATCATTATTTGAAAAGTCACATCCAAACTTAAAATTGATAAGCAGGCAATAAACTTAATTTTGAAATCGGAAATTCTTTTTTTTAAATTCTCTTCAACAAATATCAAGCAATCATATCTATTATCTAATCTTGTTGCCAAAATAGCACCAAATATTTTGAATTCGGTTTGAACTAAAAAATGATAATTCATCGCATACGGTTTGGGCAGCAGTTGCCTTTTAAGTTATCCCAACAAAGATACCACGATTTCGCTATGAAAAATTGCCAAGTTAGTAACAGGTTCATGTTTTCCTGGTCGACGCATTAATGGTGTAGGATCAAATTTTCTCCGAATTGTTGATGTAGCATCAGTCATTACAGTTTCGTCTTCACTCTGTTCGATCCTCTAATTTTAGTGAGAAATCGAAACTCAGCACCAGAAACAGAATGATAACATTTTTATATTTATCCTCTTTACTCTATCAAAATATATATTATTTTATTTTTTAAAATTCAGTTTGTCTGAAAGAATTTAAACAACTGTTTTGCAGATAAACCTTTAGGTAAAATTTAGCAATATTCAGTAAAAAAATCAATAAAGGTAATTCATTCATAATCCTTGATCAATACCATTAATTATTGCTCAATATGACACGGCCATTTCATATATTTTAATGAAAATTTCACTAATTTGCTCTATAGATCCAAAATAAATATTTAAATATAATATTTTATCAAAAATATTATTTTGTCTAACTTTATCAATTCTTTGTTTTGAAATAAGAAGTAAGCCGTTTTGGAATAAGGATATGAAGCAGGCGTGATGCTCTGATGCTCTGATGATGTCCTTACTATTTGACCAGGATTCAAAAGTATGAAACTTGTCCCAAAAAAGCAACCATATTGCTTCAATATGGAACACTGATAAACAAAAATGAACTGATTCTATCAAATTATAGCTCGAATAATTCAAAAAATATGTATAGTTTATTTCGTTGGATCACACCAGTGCTTGTTGTTGTTTCATATGGCACTTGCCAAGGAGAAATTCGCTAAGGTAACCAGCGATTTAAGCCTAATTAGCGTCTCTTGTTTGTAGCAGCGCCAACTAAGGCCAAGAGTACGACTTTTGCTATAACATTCGCTTGCATAGCCCCTTTTTACAGGGGGACACATTCACACTCCTTACAGATAGAACACAGAAGAACAACCATGCCCGAACCGGGACTCAAACTCGGGACGCCCAGGTCACAGGGAAGACGCAGTATCCATACGCAATTTTAATAAAATAAAATAAATATGTCAGATTCTTTTTAAAAAAAAAATCAAGCAGATTTCAATAAAGACAAAATTCTTATTTCATATGAAATGCTACCATTTTTTTAAACAAATATTTAAAAAATAAGAATGTTTGAAATTTTACGTATGATATTATCGTTATGGTATACCTAGTATGTTCTTGGAAACCTAATATATAGTGCAATATGTAAAATAGGCTTTTTGCATATAAAATGTTGAGTTCTAATCTTAAAATAAATTTATTTGCGTTTCCTGTAAACAGAGAGAAACAACAAAAACTCGTTAAGAGGTCAATTAATTTACAGAAAAAAAATTAATGAAATGCTTAATGAAAAAATACAGTGAAATATTAGCACGCTGGAAAGACTTTTCCAAGCCTTTCAACTACCGTAATGTCACACATTTTATCATTAAAACCTTTTAGTTTAGCTTGATAAAAAAAAAGTACTTTAGTTTAATTTCCGTCTAGCAAAATTAATTTTGTAATTAGAAATTCCCTTCAAAGCACCGTTGTCAAGATTTATGTTAATTGCTTGCACCTATTGACTGCGTTTTCGTTAAAGGCGAATAATCCTTTCAGATATAAAGTGGTTGCTGTTTAATTTGTATTGAAAATGGAGGTGACAGAATGACACCAAATATTTTTACAAAGCAGTAATTAGCTTTTCGTAAATGTAGCAAAATAACTTTTTTCAAAGCATTTAAAGAGCTTAACGAAATGGCTTCAATTTTTTTGTCCATTGAAGTCCTTTCAGACTTTAAGGAAAAAACTTGCTTTTGGCTAATTGACATAATGTTTTCCAAAAAAAAACGACTTATATTATTTATTTCAAATATTTATATTAAAAGCAGATCTATTTTTTAATCCTGAGTGTTAACTAAATTTAAAGTGTTGAAAAAAATTATAATAAAATTAATTTACTGCTGAAATTAAAACATGATTATCTTTAAACTCATTAATGGTAGAAAATGTTTTTAAGGGTTTTATTAATAAAATTCTTTTTAAAAGAAATTAAAGTAATTTTCGCCACATATTTTTAAATCTAAAAATATATTAACAATTTTTTATATCCAGTTTAATAAGACCTCAAACTCCAGATCTTTTAAATCCTCATAATTTTATTATCTACATTAAAAAGTATTTTTCATATGACAGTTTATTTTTTTAAATAAAAAATTGTATATTTCCTATAATTTATGTGGAATATTCTCATAAGATATAATCGTCCACTGCTAACAAAAAGTAAAATCCTAAAAATTTCCCCTAATTAAATTATATTCGTATAAATATGTGTATTATGTTAAGAAAGAGTGAAAGGAAAATAAAATTTATTCCGAAATGCCAGTGAAAAGTTTCTCTTTTAAATTAGCAAAATTTTTTTAAAAAAATAGTGTAAAAAGAGACAGACTGTAAATGTGACTTGCAGTTTGCTTTAAAACGCCAAATTAAAATTCAATAATTCACCATGCTGAATGTTTCTGTAAACAAATTCATATATCTCTGTAGTATATTCAATCGAAAAAACTCACTAACATTTAAAATTCTAATGATAAATAAATTTTTTAAATGTGACCAATCCACTATTTGCATTTTTTGAATAATAGAATTCATATGCAAAAAATAGTAGTTGAACCAGCTTTTCGTTGATACATTGTCCCTTGCACTCCGAAAAATAATTAGATGCAAAATTATCCACCTAATACAAAGATTTGTTTATTGCTATGAAAAATAAATATACATAATTCTGTTACGTCGAATTTCTTTGAAAAATAAATCTACATCTCTTAACCATTATGTAGGCATTTTTAACCATTCAATCTGAAAAATAAATTAACAAAACGACAAAATGATTAACAGTCTTGAATGGTGAGTCAGAGGCACCATCGTAGAGAAAAGGGTTAATGTAGTTAATTGGACACAATAGTGCATGCTGTTGATAAAACATTTGATTCTTCTGTAGATTTATTTTATCATTTTGCAAGTTTATTGGCAAGATAAGTTTGATCTATTTGGATTTTATACTTTTTAAATAATCGGATTCATATGCTTACGGACATCAATTAGGCATCCTTCATGATGATGAATATCTATAAACTTCTGTAGAGTTAGGATCGAACTCGCGATGTTAGAGTTTGTAGCCGAGTAACACAGTCACTATACAAAAGTAATTATTTGTATTCAGAGTATATTATATGGCTTATGAAGCTTTCACCACATACTCTCCTGCCAGTGAGTCGGTGAGACGAATGATAATGCAGTCTGTATGATTTGTTGGTTATGATGATGGTTGATGATGTTGCCTGTTGTGTCTAATGCGCCTGACGACTTTTGCTATCGGTAGAGGGCGCCACAATAGCTATACGAAAGTTGATTGTGCGTTTTACCATTGAAGACGAATGACTGTTAAGGACCGATATGGCCGAATGCCAAACGTTAGGGTTTGTAACCGAGTAACTCAGCTACTAGACAAAAGTAATTATTCGTGTTCAGAGGAACTTATCTGGTTAATGAAGATTTCACCACAAGTTCCTACCAATTTCCACTCCATGCGTCATCTCACGTTTGGAGTTGTGATGTTCATAGTCCGAAATGTTGACTTAGCTTTTAAAAACCTTTATTTTTCAGATTCAAAGATTAAGAAAATTAAATTTATTATTAATAGCAGCATAAGAAAATATAACGTTTAATCAATTAAAAATCGTTCATTATATTAAAATGAAATATAATCCAATCCTAGAACCTGATTTTATACTCTAAATTAAAGATCTTATTCCCCTTCTTTACTCAAAATTGAGCACCTAAGACCAGGAATGTCAATAAATAGAATTGGCAAATAATACCTGCAAAATATAGATTTTTTGTTGTGAATCCTTTATTGAATCTAAAGCGCGAATATATCCTTACACGGCTTTGACAAAGAAGATCCTTGGCGTGAATCTAGCATTTTTGTGAATCTCAACCACAAAATTTTCTATTTTGGATTCACGAATGTCTTTCATAGCATCGGCAAACAATAATTAAGAAATACCGACTTTTAACGTTGATCCAGGATTTTTCTGAATCTATATATTAAGGCGGACACGGATTGTCCTAGGCCCGAACTCCCAATCTTAGGGTTAGTAGCCGAGTAACATATCCTTTGGACTAAAAGTGACTCTTCAATCCAAGGGATGTTATCTGGCTAATAAAGTTTTCACCACAGTATTATGGATGCCTTTTTTTCTACCAATTGAAGCAAAATTTCATATGGAACTGCAACTGTAATCACATACCGAATTTCATTTATTTGCTTCATTGATTTTATGAATGTTTACAAGCATACAAAAGTTTAGATTGACTGGCAGTCAACAGTTCTAGTTAGTTTAAAACTTGAAACGCAATTACATTTTAGTCTTCAAATGTGAGTATCAAATTTTATCCATTTAGCTTTCTTCATTTTGTATTTATCAGGTTCACTTTATTCGGACAGACAGACAGACTTTCTCTGAATAGATTTCCTTCAAAATTTGATAGATATCTACAAATTTTGTAAAAAGTATATATCTAATCTACCATTATAAATGTGAAAGTTTGGATGGATGGATGATGGGGTTCAATCACGCCAGAACAGCTGAATGAAATTGTATGGAATTTAGCACAAAGATAGATTAAAGCCTAGAATAGAACATAGACTACTAATTATTCCGGTTAATTGAGTGGTTAATTTTTTATTAATTAATAACTAACTTTCCCGCTAAAAATTTTCATTTCTCCACCGCCAAATGAGAAAGAATTGATTTTTTTCCTCCCTCTAATGTGGTTAGACTTAACAAATTTTCAACCGATTATTTCAAACGATTCTGTTCATTTTTTTAGTGTTCGATGCCTTTAAAATTAAACATTGTTATTTAATAGATCTTTCGGATACATTATGGCATACTTTTCAATTAAAATAAAGATAAATGAAAGAAATTAAAAATTTCTAACCTTCATTGCGCTACCTCAACTGACGTTTAAAATTCACAACTTTGCGTTCTCCATTTGGCGTTGCAAATTTATTCATGTTTGGTGACATTTTACATTGTGGTTAGACCGTCAGTTATCACATATGCTCATCAAAATTTCCACGTGGAGGAAGTCTCGTGTAAAAGCTAGTATCATTTAAATCAAAACGTGTTTGAGTTTTTGTGTGCACACACATCGACAAAAATGAATATGGTTTTCGAACTAAGAGAGCTATAAAACATGGGAATTCGTAAAAATATACTATTTGAATTTTTTTTATTATTATTACAATATCTTGTATATGAGAAAATAAAAAAAGTAAAGTTTCGTTTATGTAGAGAAAATCTTTCATATATTACAAAATTAAAGATAACGTAAGAAAATATAACGTTCTCTGATGCAAGAAAATATAGATTGTGATTACAAAATATTACTTGCACTTTATTATCTTTATTTCATTATTACTAAATCTTATCGTTACAATTATTATCTTTCTTTTTCGTTCCTTCTTGCTTATTATAAATAATTAAATATACTTATAACTAGCTACAAGTTAGCGCTCTAAATGAAGAAAAAGTTTATAACCACACCACTTTAAAAAGGAAAATGAAATTACCATAGTTTGCATTAACAGATATGAAGTACTTGAAAAATTTTGCAACTTTTGGGACTAACCATGTTTGTCTCCCGCGGCGTAAAACGTGTTGAGACACCTACTCAGTCAACACGTCAATGATAATTTTTTTCCCAACCAAGTCATAAATCTACCATAGTAATTTTTCTGTGCATCACTCCATATTTCCTCAGATCATAATTTTCTCAACTCTGAGCACCTCTGGCAAAGATAAACAAAATAAAGCTGAGATAAACTTTTACGAACCGAAGATGAAGCTTTGTTTATTTTTCTGAAGATCATCTGCATATTAAAAGGAAATTATTTGTGTCTTTGCAAATAAAAAGAGAAATATAATAAAATTATAAGATGTTGTAAAATAGCTTCAAATAGCTGGAAAAGTGCTGAAATATTACTGTTTGCTCCGGATTTGTTCATTCGTTCTTTATATATATATATATATATATATATATATATATATATATATATATATAATGAAAAACACATTTAAATAATTTGTTGAGAATAAATAGCAGAGTCGTGGCCGAAATCATGGAGAATACAGGTTGAATTTTTAGTTCTTTATTCCATCACGGGAGCAGGCATTATTTACAAGCGAAGGCGACGTGCACAACACAGAACGACACAACACAGAACTCAAGAAAGCTAAGTGTACAAAAAAAGGGCGGGAAATCATTATCCCTGGTCTTAAATACCAAGACTTTGATAGGGATAAATATTTTTTATAGAGCTTATAAACGTGGATTTCAGTGGGGATTTCCAATCCTCACATATAAGAGGTAAGGGAAACACAGAGATCTTTTTAAAAGTATTTTGCTTAGGTCAGCAATTTTCATCTCTCCCACGGAGTGTGAGAAAGTAACAGGCGTTTAGCTGTTTCAGCAATTTTACACAGCTTCTCTTGAATTAATTAACTAGAGCGAGTGAAATGGATCATGAAATAAGAGAAGATTTTAGAATGATATTACTATGGGCTAAATTAAGATAGGGCTTTGGAAATGAATTAGGATTAAAATTAAGAGTTTAAAAATATCATTATATATATATA
>JAOUZG010038692.1:3691926-3709860 GCA_026289955.1 Argiope argentata | reverse complement strand
ATATATATATATAAATCTGTGTGTGTAATGATATTTTAAACTCTAATTTAAATTGTAATTAATTTTTAAAGTTTTGTCTTAATTTAGTCTATAGTAGCTCCATTCTAAAATGTTCTATTATTTCTTGATCCATTCCACTTTTTAATAAATCAAATGAAGATTTATTAAGATAATGTGCCCTTAATTACTCCACCACGTGCCGAGTGGATGGATACTAAATCACTGTCGTAAGTATTATTTTAGTGGATTCCTTCGATGAATAACAAATCTCTTATTCCCGCTTTTCTCTTGTCAAGGTCAAATGTATAAGAATTCCTCTCAGAAATATACACGTGTGTGATTTATGAGAATATCATAGTATATAAGACCAGAGATGTTAAGATATAGTTTACTTTAACAGTCCATGTCATTCTACCAATAGCAACGCGGACTCTCTCATCACCAAGATCGGAGGTAGTTCGGTAACGGGCAGGAATTCCATTAACCTTACTCTGTGTCGGATATAGTTAACATTCTTATGTACGCTTTATAAACTGCTGTTGTGCTATGTAGTGTGCTTCAGCGATGGAATAAAGCTAAAATTAAAAAGTTCACCATGTATTTCACCAGTCTAAAATAAAATAAAAAATTGCGATCACTCAAACTATGCTATTATTAAAAACGGATGGAAACAAATAGTTATTTACTAAAAAAAGTGCAGTGCCGTATACAAAATAAAAGAGATTGCTTAAGCAAAATGGCGCATATAATTTCCAGCTGTCCTTTAAAGTGAGAATTTAGGAAAAGAAATTTTAATTAGAGATTTAAGTTTACTGATTTTTCCTGCAGTCTAAAGTAAAAATACACAAATTAAATGGGAAATTAACGATCCTATATTTTATTTTAATTGATGTTTAGTTTTATTCACATATACACTGAAGTGACAAAAATCCTGGGATAGCAATATACAAATATACAGATGGCAGTAGTATCGCAGCGAAAAAGTATAAATGCGCAGTTCGTTTTCCAGAGCTTTCATTTGTGTTCAAGTTCTTCATGTGAACAGGTTTTTCGTGATTTATGGCAGCACGACGAGAATTAACTTTGAACGTGGAATGTTACTTTGAACGTGGAATGTTAGTTGGAGCTAGACGCATGGGTCATTCCATTGCGGATATCGTTAGTGAATTCAACATTTCGAGATCCACAGTATCAAGAGTGTGCCGAGAGTATGAAATTTCAGGCATCATATCCCATCATGGACAGCGCAGTGGGCGACCACCTGCACTTAACGACCGAGACCGCCGACGTCTGTGTAGAATGGTCAATGTTACTAGACACGCAACACTTCGTCAAATAACTGCAGGAATCAATGTGGGACGTAAGAGGGACGTGTCTGGTAGGACTGTACGGCGAAATTTGTCTTCCTTGGGCTATGACAGCAGAAGACCGACTCGAGTGCCTTTACTGACTGCACGACATCAACTGCAGCGACTCTCCGGGGCTCGTGAGCATATCGACTGGTCCCTAGACCAGTGGAAAACCGTGGCGTGGTCAGATGAGTCACGATTTCAGTTGTTACGAGCTGATGGTAGAGTTCGAGTGTGGCACAGACCCCACGAAGCCATGGACCCAAACTGTCAGCAAGGCACTGTTCAAGCTGATGGTGGCTGCATAATTGTGTGGGCTGTTTTTACATGGCATGGACTCGGTCCTCTGGTGCAACTGAACCGATCATTAACTGGAAATGGTTATGTTCAGCTGTTTGCAGATCACTTACAGCCATTCATGGACTTCACGTATCCACACAACGATGGGATTTTTATGGATGACAATGCACCATGTCACCGGGCCAGAACTGTTTGCGACTGGTTTGAAGAACATTCCGTACAATTAGAGTGCATGATCTGGCCACCTAGATCGCCCAATATGAATCCCATCGAGCATTTATGGGACATCATCGAAAGGTCCGTTCGTTTCCAAACTCCTGCACCATCCACACTTTCACAATTATGGACGTCTATACAGACAGCCTGGCTCAATATTCCTGCAGAGGACTTCCAACGACTTGTGTACTCCATGACACGTCGAGTTGTTGCACTTCGCCGGGTAAAAGGAGGACCGACACGATATTAACAGTCATCCCATGACTTTTATCACTTCAGTGTATAAAGAACATGTTTGAATGGCTGGACACCCAAACAGAAGTTGAGATTTTTCATTGGTAGAAATATTTTTAACTTTTGCTTGGCTTTACAGATGGCATAAATATATACAATGATTTCAACTATTTCTAATTTTTTAAGAATTAGATAAAACAATAGCATTTATTGTTTAGACTTTATCCCGATTTTTGAAGAAAAAAAACAATTTTTTTCTAATCAAATGTCCCGAATTTGCTTAGAAGATAAATTACATTAATTTTTAAGAAGTATAAAAGCATTTTTTTACATTAATGTAATCAATTATATTAACATAAAAAAAAGTTTACTTTTCTGGACGAACGAGGATCATTAATATGTTCGACACTTTATTCAGAATTCAAAAAAAAGTGTGCTGCATTTTTCCGTTCCGATTATTTTTTTAAAATACTGGAACAAATTTTCTGAAAAATCAGCTTTAGCAAAATGTTCTCTCTCAGCCGTATTGTAAACAGAAAATCAATTTTATAATGAATTCCAATGTGACAGTAACTAATTACACATTTCAATTGTAAACAAATAAAAATCTGAAAGAAGACTATATTATTTATAAGAAAAACTTGTCAAGATTTATAGACACTCATCATGTTTAAAATATCTCAGATTCCATTTAATGTCATTTGACTTGGTCTTTCCCTCTAACGTGTTCCCTCTAACTTAATCTCCGCCAACCTTCATTTCTCGCAATGGTTATCTTCTTCTGTACCCAATTTTCATTGAAACGCAAATCAAAAGTAATCCATAAATTCGCATGTTTCGAAAAGTGATTTGCAACAACAAAAAAAGATTAGTTGCCAAATAGAAAATAAAAAAGAATATGCCAACAGAAAATATTAGTGGAACTTCTAACTGGCCTTTAAATGAGAATAGAATGAATCAGCATAAAAATAACAAAAAGATTGAAATGAAATCTGCTATGCATATTACAATATGTCATGTCAGAACATCATTTCTTGAACGGCCAAGCACCGCGTGCAAGTTAAATGATATTTCTATTCATTTTAATCGTTTTATTGAATGAGTCACTTTAGTACTGCAAACGATCCTAATAAACTTTGTCGCATTTATTGTTTAAAAGAAATATCTTTTTTCCTACTTATTTCATTTATATTTTTCACATTTTTATTTTTCGCATACGTGTTTTTGTTGACGCCAAAAATATCATTCCAAAAACATCATGCTCTGGCATGATAATAATAAACAAAACTAACTCCATATAATTAAACATTATTACTTTATCAAATTCTTGTACTTGTATTTTACATTTTCATGCATTGGTAGCGCAGCCATAAAGCTTACTTAGAAAAACTTGCATATCTTTAAACAAATGCAAAACAACATCTACTTATCGTACTTTGAGCCGAACCAAAATCTGTTTGATTTATTACTGTTTATGAGAAATGAGTGCACTTTACGCCAAGGTCATTAGTGAGCGTAACGATTGAAGAAACCAGCACTACAGTGTAGTGCGCCAAGTCTAAAGAGAAACCAAAATGTTAGCATGTATTTGTGGTTTAGCTAATTTTCTATATCAGGGGGCTCCCATGTTTTTATCATGTCAGAACATGATGTTGCTTTTGGGATGAATTTTTTGATGCCAACAAAAATCCGCAGGCGAAAAATAAAAATTTTATAATCTGCTCGATCATCTTAAAAAAATCAGCTTTTAATAACTCGTTGCCTTGCATTTACAAAATCTCTGATTAAAAAAATAATTTAATAAATTAATTAATTACAGCAATTAAAACCAGGAAAATTGTCATTTTAAGTACATGATTATATGAAATGAAATAAATAGGAGATGTGATATATTTTTAAAACAATAAATGCGAGGCAAAGTTTTTTTGGATCGTTTGCAATATTAAAGTGACTCATTCGATGAAACAATTAAGCATGAATAAAAATATAATTTAACTTGCACGAGAACGTCGTGCTTGGCCGTTCAAGAAATGATGTTCTGGCAGGATGCATTGAAATGTGCATAACAGATCACATTTTAATCTTTTTAAAATTTTATACACAAAATTTTTCATTATCATGCGTTTTTAACTAAGCATATAAACTGGCATACTGAATAAAAATTCTATCAAATTTACAAGTAAGTAATAAATTTTGTAATTATTTATTTTTATTTTTAATTAATCCATTGAAAAGAAACAAAAATAACCAATTTATTTTTAAGAAGTTTCAAGTCATATCAAAACTTTTGCACAATTCATTGATTGTATATGTAGATCAAACATTCAAAAAATCAGAAAAGAATTCAATGAGATGTGTCTTAAGACTTAAGACGTCAGACTTTAAAGACTGACGTGCATCTCAACTTTCTAAAGACTGACGTGCATCTCAACTTTCATATATTTGACAGTTCAAGTTCGCGCTCTGGACCCTTTTTTAGCAATCCTTCACAAATTACTTTTCAAGGTTGCATATCTCAGTCTCATTTTCATCTGAGTTATTCGCTATCATCCTTATCAGCTAAAGTGTAGTGACCGCGTGGAGACTTATCTCAAAAGAGAATCGCACCTTTGAATAAGTTGCTTTACTTTGAAGGAGATAAGACTTGTTTCGTAGTAAATGACATGTGAGCTTTCTATTAGTAATCTACTCAAACATATAGGTGTTTAAAATGTTAAGTGAAATTCCAAAAGAAGCAATTATGCTATATATAAAACTTCTATCATGTCGAAAATGAGCATAGAAGGATAAAAGTTTTCGATGTATATCTTTCTACTACGTTATAGCGCATTTTTTGTAATTATAATCATATCTAAGCAAATTTTAAAAAAAGAGGAGGATTATTTTGGAAATTTTGAATCTTAATCAAATAAAGAGACTCGGTTAAACAGGGATCCAAAAAGGGATTTTTTTTCTGTAAAGGGTTTGAATATTTGTCTGAATATAAACCCAATTGTGTCCCGAAAATCTCAAGAAACTGGAACCTAAAAGATACACAATTTTTTCTTCTATAGTTTATTATTATTTTTTTAATTTACATATACGTTTGTACTCATAAAAAAATGGTGCATCTTTTAGGCTTCCTTTTTTGGGGGATTTTCGGATCACAATTGGGTTTATATTGAGATAAATAGTCAAACCCTTTACAGAAAAAAAAATCCCTTTTTGGAATCCCTGCTTGACGGCAACCATTGAGATATTCATCATGTCGGATTTCTTAATTTCATTTTTTCCTTCAATTAGCTTGATATTTTTCTACTTCCGTTTTGTTCATCTGTGTTTTAGTTGTTGTAGCAGCATAAGTGCTTTTTTTATATATTTGTTTGCTTTTTATATCCTACTTGGCTTGTTCATTTCCGTAATAATTTTAAAATTGCAATTTTTTAATGTTTTTAATGCTTATAAAATTTATTACGTCTTATTATATAATTTCTAGGATAATTCCGATTATTTTTTATTAAAACGTTTTACTTTTTAAAAAAATTTTACAGCATTTTAAACTTTTTAAAAAAAATGTCTATTTGATTGTATTAGGTTGATTAACATGCTCATTTTTTCCCACCATCTTCTGAAATATAACGTATTTAATATTTTATAGGACTTAATTGACTAAATAATTCTATGCTTGTTTACATATTGTTACATTTTTAGCGTAGCGGGTTCGGATTGAATGGATTTTATTTGAGGACAGCACAAACAAATTTATTTGCAGCTATTTACAGTTATGTACAGGATAATTGATAGAGTAACAATTTCAGATAAACCCAATCCAGCAGTCAACAGTCACTTACAGCGTAAATGCAAGTCTTACGCACAATAAAACAGACTGCAAAACAGCTATCGTATAGCACATCAACAGTAAATCGCAGCGAGCTCAATAATACAATGTGTACGGCAAACGTAAGCATAGATCACAAATCCTTTAGTCCAGCTAGACGCTTTTTATTTCAGAGCAAACTCTCAAATAACTCACTCAATCACTCCGGCTACTCGTCCCTTATATAGCCGAAGAAGCGCGTGCACCGAAACTCGTGAAAATTCTCAAAACAACGCGTGCAATTCAGCGGCTACTAGACTATTCCTTTCGCCAAACCAATCAAGCTGGCAAGAGGCTCCTCGCCAAACATCGACATCTTTGACGCGTTTTCGTGCCTCTCGCCCGCTTGTAACAATATATAGAATTATTATACATGTTATTATAGATGTTCCATGCTTATGCATTATTTAATAAAATGAATCAAGTCAACTTTTTAGAATAATTTGTATAAAAGCTGTTTTTTAAACTTCTTTTATTTGTATAGTAAACTACTTTTTTTTCTTAAACTCACTATTAGCTAGTTTGTTTCTTAAAGTCACTATTAGATGGCGTTATTGGAGTGGAATCAAAATTTATTTAATTTAATCAATAATTAAGAACTAAATACATTAAAATTGTATATTTTCATCGTGAAAACAGATGTCTAAAATACATAAACTAGAATATCAAGGACGATACTGGTTACTAAATCTACGAAATGATTATAGAGACAACTCGCGAGATTGATATTTAGTTTATCACATTTCTCAACGTTCACATACACGTAAGATGAGACAGAAGGATATGCGGAAAGAAAAACTATCCAATAAAATATATAATTTATATATAAAATGTAGAAAAAAAATGGCATGTGAAAATCGGTTGCTTTTAAGTACTAAATTATTGATACTTCAGATATATTTAAGAGTAATTCAATTTAAAATTAATAAAATAATTATTTTGAGAGTATTCTCTCTTGAGGAATAAAAAAAACTCTCTTGCATTTTAAAATCTAAGAAAAATTATTAACCCTGAAGCTCTTCTAATGAGTTGAATTTTTCATTTTAAGTAGCAAACATTCATGTGTTGTTCTGTAGATATTGATCGATTTTTAAAACTGATAAATGGTGCCAAAAGAAGACCGATGTTAATTTTGCAATAAATTAATGCTACACTGAGCTCCAAATGTATTTATTTTCGCGCCATTTGAAAAGGAAGCAACAATTTATTTCCATCGAATACTCATGACATTTGTTAAGCCCAAGTTTGCGACAGTTTTCTTTGATTCTTAGTTCTTAATGGTACGAAAGTTCTATGAGTAAGCAATTTCCTTGGCGCCTTGTATGTATCTGTCACAAAAATCGATTCTTAAATTGTAAAAAACTGCAAAACAATTGCTAACTGCTTTGTTCCTCACAACTTAAGCATTAACAAAGACAATTCAATGTTACCCACTTGGGAATTTTCAATACTATTATTTTCGTTCCACTAGAAAATTTTTGCTTTTCTAAATCCACTTTAGGATAAAATTTCTATTATTGCTGTTTAAACTCTTTTCTGAAATCAAAGAATTCTAAAAATGTATTTAGCTTAAATAGGGATGAATCATTTTTACCAAGATAAGGTCGTTTTATCAGAGTAATTGAGTTTAACAAATGCATTTTTCCACAGTGATCGGCTTTTTTCAATTCCTACTATTAGCTCACACTCTTCTTATATATATATATATATAGTTCAAATTTTCAGTCGTTAATAAAATACTTTTTATTCATCCAATCAAGTTCGAGTAAATTTTTTTTAACTTGTAGTGGCTGACACTTGATGTTAATACAGTTTTTTTTTCAAATATTAATTAATTAATTGAAAATTAACTTTCTGGCCAAAAATCATTTCCCCGCAGCCAAATAAGTAACGAATTCAGTTTGTTTTTTCCCAACGCCAATGAGGTTAGGCTTAACATGTTTTCGGTTGGTTATTTCAATGATTTTGTTTATTTTCTTAATGTTTATGCATTTCAAATAAAAAATATTAATGAATCGATTTTTTTCGATTCATTTTGAAGTACTTTCGAATTAAAATAATACAGAATAATGAAAATTATAAATTTCTAATCTGTGTTCCCTAACTGGTTTAAAAAAATCACGCATTTTGTCATAATTGGCTTTGAATTGGCGTTGAAAATTCAACGCTAATATAATCTTTTGATCAAAACTTTATAGTAATTGTAATTGTCAGGTCAGGATAGTCTGGTTGGTATAGCGTTGGATTCGCATGCCTTGGGCTGCGAGTTCGAACACCATGTATAGAAAAGGAAATGGAAAATTGCCCCGAAACTCGCCCTATTTTTCCGCTTAATATTGTGATAATGTCCTATTTATTTACACATTTATATTAATTGTAATTATTTAATAAAAATTAAATAAAATAAAACTTTTCTTTGTTCACCTAAACAGGAATGGATTTTTAAAAATTGTTTTTAACATTACTTGTTTTCAATAATTTGCCACTTCGCAGACGCATTGTTAATCAGGTGTGTTATTTCCAAGACTGTATTTTTCATTTTAAAATTTGTACAGTTGTATTATTTTTACATGTAAAGTCGTATTTCTCTGTCCTAGTGTCTAATCCCATGTATGATAACTAATAATAAAGTTGTATTTATAAGTATTTTGACGTTTTACACGTCAAGCCATTTGATATAGAATATTTAAACCAATCACATATATACATTTAATTTTACAAATACACTAGTAAACTAGTAGGCTGCCAAATTCAGCTAGTTTCGAATCAAACGAAATATAAATAAAAAATCTTTAGGAAGCAGCAAATGACTTCAAATCATTATTCCAATTATCTTGACCGATAAATTTGAGTTTAATCATTAAAATGGAATTCTTCAAAAATGAAATCATGTTTAATTGTTATCTACAGATTTAACTTGATCATTTAATAACCAAGTCTAAATTAGTATATATCGTATCAAAAATGTACAGGAAAAGTTTAAAATTGAAAATCATTTTTAAATCTTTGAAAGCCATTTCATATTGTTTGATAAATATAAAAGTTTTGAAACAACTAAGAAGAAACGGTGGATGTTAATTATAGACTTCATTAAATCTCTTAATAGAATCAGGAAAAATTCAAATTTCTTTTACAGAGTAATATATGTTTTTATATTAAATTGAGCTGTCATAAATATAATTCGCATTTCATTAATAAGTAACTAATACATTTTTATAAAATAAATATTTCTTTATCTATTTCTAAAGTATTAAAATTATACAAAAGGAAAAAATATGTTTGATGACATGATTTTTTTAATGCAAAATAATATGAACTGTCATTTGCCATATTAGGTAATCAATGTTCAATTATGATGGAATCCAAAAATTAACGAACAATCAATATATCATTACCTTCTGAGTACTTGTTAAGATAATCTGTTTATATTTATCACAGGAAATATATCTCTAATAAAATTCAGAATTGCTGAAATTTCTTAAAGATAGTTTCAAAGCGATATATATATATATATATATATATATATATATATATATATATATATATATATATATATATTAATTGGAATAATTTAATTTTGTTTATTCATAGTGCTACCACAAAGCATGAAATTACATCACTATTTTATCTTTAGATCTTTTTAATCTTTGTTGAACTTATCAATCATTTATTCCATTAATTGTATTTAAATATATGGGATCAAATTTTAATTAAATTTGATTTCACATTAGTGGTTCTATCTGTGAAATTCCAATTCTGAAAAAATATATTACAAAATTCCGCAACATTCATAATAAGGAATTTTTAAAAAAGTATTGAATGTTAAAACACTAAAGGGATAAAATTGGAAAATCAACAGTTTTTAAAACTCACTTAAATTAATATGCTGTAAAATAAGAAATAAATTTTGATCAAAATTCTAGAAATCGAAACAAAAAAATTTTAAAATCTCAAACACACAAATATTTTAAGAACAGTATATTACAGTAAAAATTACAAGGAAAGAAAATTGTTAAACATCCATTAGAATTTTAATATGTATTTTAAATACAATTGAAATTCTTATTAAATACAGCATTTTTTTTAAATAAGATAGCCTAACTTTTTTCTGATTCCATCTTAAGTTCCAGTTTTGCAGTAAAAGTAATTTCTGCTTTTTGTTCCGTCAGTAAAAATGTATTTTTATAAAAAAAATATTTCATTATTATTTTTAAAACACACACCTCTGAAACGCGTTGTGAGTTTAAAACAATCAAATTAATTAAAGCAATCAAATATTTGAATTTAATAGATATATGCTTTCATCCATTCTATTAACATTAAACAGTATAAAAATATAATATATAAGATATTTTGTTCTTTATTCTAATAAAGGATTCATTTGTTTGTTCTTCATTCTAATAAAGGATAATTATCTTATAAAGCTATCTAATAAAGGATTTTTAAAGAATGAGCGAAAAAATTAATCGAATCTACCAGAAGATTTTTCTCAAATATCCGGCTATACAACGTGTAAATTTAGTCATCTATTATTTCGGAAAATTTATCGGCAACAATAAATCTCGATTGTAAATGCCCACTTGCTAATTGTGAAGAATTTATCTCGTAAATGACTTTCGGGATAGCATGTTGACATTAATTGAACAATTAATTAACTGCAGTGGAACACTTGCGCCTCCTATTTAAGTCCGGAGAATGTCTTTGAAAATCGCGTCGTAGAAAAATAAATTTTCGAGGATGCTTTTAGAGAAGAATAAATCTCATTTGGAGGGGAAAAACCGAAAACGTGCAAACAAAGAATAGAAAATCTTATTTTCATAATTTTTACTGACTGACATTATCTGTAACAATCATTGGATCTATGATTGTCATCTCGAAGTTCATATTTTACATTTATACACAGAGATTCGAAAATTTGTAAATATATTTTTACTTTTACTTGGATAATAGGTGTCCCACAATAAAGGATTTAAAAAAATCAAAATAAGATTCGAATTAAAATTCTAAGGGCTTTTTAATTTTTCCTTTCCTTTCCTTCCTGATTTGTATAATTTTATGTTCTTAAATTAACATATAATTATACAAATCATTTTAAAACCACTTTAAAATAAAAATAAATTTCTTAGATGTAAATCTTATTTCGATATAATTTTTCTTCTACCATTAATAAACTTTAAAAACATTTTTAAATATATTTTATTACTAAACATTATTCATAATTTTAGTTATATATTTATATTCATTCACAATACAGTTCTATGAATTATATATTGTGCATACTCGTTCTCTCTATAATAAAATTAAAAGTAAATTTTAGGAATAAAGTATTCGTAAATTTATTTTGATGTTGGAACCAAACGATAAATCTGTTGATCCAACTTCAAAACGCAAAGATTTATTTTTGTAATTGTTTGTCGTTTAATATAAATGATAGAAATTTTTTTTTATTTTTACAAATAACAAAAAAGAACTGAATTTTTTTAAAAAAAACTAATAAAATAGTAGACTTTGGAATTTTTAATCAGTAATTGTTTTGATATTGGATCCAAAGATAGATTTGTCGATCCAACATCAAAACTCAATTTTTTAATAATCTTTTTTTAATTTAATAAGAAACACTTAAATGTAAACAAAATATATTTTTCCTAAATTTTTTGTAATTGGACAAGCAACAAAAAAAAAGCTGCAAATCGTTCTTGAAAAATCAATAGGAGGCGTTAGAATATTAGCTTGTCACATCATAGGATGATAAATGCTTAATCTTCAGATAGTTTGGTCTTATATGACGTGACCTTTACATCACACAATTTACAGAAAGAAAAACAAAAAATTCAACGATTTAAGTCACAAGAAACAGGAATAATCCTGTTTGACT
Organism: Argiope argentata; assembly: GCA_026289955.1. NCBI lineage: Eukaryota > Metazoa > Arthropoda > Arachnida > Araneae > Araneidae > Argiope > Argiope argentata. The sequence goes on along the minus strand of JAOUZG010038692.1, from coordinate 3,698,030 downwards.
TAGTCGTATATGACCTGAATAATGACCTTTACTTCACACATTTAACAGAAACGATAAATACGTCCATTTGTATTGCGGAAAAACGGCAATAAAATCTTTAATCGAATGATTTTTTTGGGGGAGGAGAGAAAATTTTATTATTGTTTGTCTTTTTTATATAAATTTAATTATTTTCACAATTTAGATCATTTTTCAACTGGACTAAATGATTTAGATAGTAATAATGGACAATTATCAGAGCGCATACTTTACTTGAAGACAAAGGAACTTGCTCTCTTTTGCGATTTTTAAGGGAAATCTGAATTCTGAAATTCTTTTAGGTTTTATAGGAACACGATGCATTTAGATTTTACTGATAGGGAAAACATCTATCAGTAAGATTGACTGTACCGGACAATGTATTGAAGAGCGTATCTTTTGACGTTTCGACGTCGAGGACGTAAGTGTTTTTGATTAAGGCTCATTAAAAGCAAAGCCGGAAAATTAATCCACAAATTTCGGGCTCCGATTCAATTAATGAGTTATCTCAGAACCATGCCTTAATGGTCAAAGTCGACTAACTAAAAAAGATTCCATAGTTTTATCATAGTAATTTTTTTATTATAAGATTCTTCTACTGTGTTAAATGTTTACTGAAAATTTATTAAATTAAAACTAAGCACGTTTTAACGGTGCAGTGTTACTTTAAAACTATTTATATTGTAAGTTTTATAAAGACCTCAAAATTTCTGACAGATATTTCATAAATAATTGGAAGTTACAAAATACATTATGCATGACACCTGTAAAATATTTCATTTCCTCCTTTTTATTATGTGGCGGTTACATTCCTCTACTACCTCCTCTTTTGATACAACAGATGGCGTTGCCTTATTAACATCAAGCTGTATTAGCCATGATTCTTCTTGGAGATTATTATTAGATTATATTTGAAGTGGATGTCGTGTATTTTCGTATTCGTTTTTGTTTTGTCTAGTGAGATGGGTAAGATAGAAAATAATTAAATAACTGCTCCTGAAACTCGTCTATTATTTTCATCTACCACATAATGAAGTTACAAAAGTCTCATCCCTCTACAGAAAAAAATAAAAGTGCATTTAAAAATTCTCCTTTTTTATGACCGTTTCAAAGTAGAACTTTAATTATAACCACCCTGTACAGTAGATTAAAAATATTAATACAGATAATGTTTCAATTAAATCTGAGCATCACTCAAAAATTTGAATACAAACTTAGTTTTTGCATTCTAAAACTAAGAAATTTGTACATTACTAGTTCAAAAACGCTATTTCTATTCATTATGATTTTCAATAACCATGTATGCTTATTATGGAACACTTTTGTAAAATATACTTGATTTGTTGCTAGTCAGATAAGTAGTTGTTCAGAAGATATTAAAATAATAATTTTAATTCACTTACAGCTACATGGTATTAATATTAAAATGTTCTGATTAAAGGCTATAAAAGAGATATGGAAATAATTCGCCAAAAAAGTTTTATAAAAAACGTTTTATTTATTTTATTTATTATTCTTTTTTATGAATTAGTCTTTATTTATTATTTTATTAATATAAATATCTTTTTATCTTGATATTTTTTCTCAAATGTTTGCAACCGATGACGCCGCGTTCGAGAAATCAAAATTAACATAATGATTCAACTATTAAAAATGTATTGTTCATGAAATTATGCAAATGCTTATAAAAATTCAAAACTCTATCACATTAGGAAGTGAGTCTAAAATGTGTTACAAAATTTCGTCTTCACATACACGGAACAGATGAAATTAAATGAAAGAATGAATAAAAAATCTATAATCTAATTTGTAAATTACTGGATCAAAAACCTTTACTCAGTTGCTATTGATATTCAGTTCTATCAATTTGGTTTATTTATTAATATTTTTATGTTAATTATGCGCAAATAAGAAAAAATATTAAAATTGACTATACATTTTGCCAAAGATTTAATATATTATGGATTCAAAAGACAAAATATCAGCAGCTGTGGTAAGGGTTTCCAAATCTGTGAGGGCTATTGGAGAGAGAGGAATTTAAAGAATCTTCTACACATAAAAAGAAATGATTTATAAAAGATATGCATAAAAAATGTTACTTATCTAATACAATTTTGAGTATGGCACATAAATTATTACGTTTATTGCATATTTAAAAATAAAAAGAATTCATGAATAATATCAGTAGCATTTTAAAATGTGGACTACCACAATCAACAAATTTCTCGTGAACCCGGAGAAAAATGTACTAGTATAAAGAAGGGGAAATTACCCAAATTGCAATGCTGAAATTAATTTTTCATCAAATGCAACAAAATTAGAAACATAAAACCTATAATTTGACTTAGAATAATAATTTTATGTATGTTTTTACTTTAATTAAGATTGATTATACCCTAATTATTCTCTTAATTAGTGAGAATCTGAATCACAATGTATCTTTAAAATATATCAATTTCTTAATTGATTCGACCAGATGAAAGATATCCAATTTCTTAGTTTCCGTCTACTGCCTTCCTAGTGTACCGACTAATATCTTATTAATAATTTAAAGCGTGAAAATCAAGAAAAAGTATATATATATATATAAAAAGAAACAAAAATTTCTTTGAAAAGATATTACATGATCGTTTATATCACTATCGGAGTATTTGGATTCAGATATCAATGTACAGGCAGTACATCAAACAAATATGAATGATTCTTAACGTAAAATTTGTGAAAATCCTTTACCTCTGGAAATATCCTTCTCCCCAAAAGAGGCAAGATATCAGTTCTGCTCCGGGCTCTGTCATGGAGTAAAAATAATGAACATGAAAAAATGAACGCATTGACACACGATGTTATAAAAGTAATACCCTTCTGAAAACACAAGATATTGAATTCTAGCCCTTAAAATAATTATACATTTCTTTAATTATAATAATTTTATACTACGCTTGCGAATGAAAGTATGAGATTTTATTTACAGTGATAATAATGATCAACGAATGGCCTATGAATGATGTCAGAAAATGAAAGCACAAGATTGTACTTGAATTCTGTGATAGTGACTTGATGTCTTAAGGTAGAGCCAAACGACTGATTGGTTGATATGACTAATAATCCATACCATATCAATTGGTGGAAGACCCACTTATGATTATGCTTATAAAAATATATTTATCCAAAGGAAATATATAGAACTAGATGGTTGTTTTCAAATATCAGTTTAGAAATTCTCTTGCATGTCCATTACTTTTCAAACTGTACAGATTATAAAAATTTTATTTCTGTCGTAAAAAAGTCTCATTTGTGCAGTAAAAAAAGCATGCTTGGTACATTAATATCAAACAGTAACAGCCAATCACGTGAAAGAGGTAAATATTGAATTGCGGAAGTCAACTGGAATTGTGGAGTATATATGAATGCTAGAGGTATCTGAAAGTAGTGAATGCATTGTTGAATGAAATGTAGGTATTCTACATGTATTATAATCGTCAAATGACATCGTTGCTTTAAGTGTAAATTGTGTGTGTGTGTGTGCGTGCGTGCGTGCGTGCGCGCGCGCGATTGTTTATGTCTATGTTAGCCACTAAATACGCTCAATGCAGCAATAATTCCTTTTAGGGGCTTTGGAAAATAGAATTTGGGGGGGGGGGCTTCTTTAAATCCGCCAATTTCAAAATCTAGATTTTTTTATTGATCTTAATTTAGTTCCTGTATAATCATTTTCACAAGTTTAACCAGCAAAACATTTTTTACTTGTCTTTTTCACAACATATGGCATATCCAGTGTATGAAAATCAAATAATTTTATTTGAACTGAATGGTTACAGTCATTTATGTATATAACATTTTAACACAATCTTAGTACTCTATTTCAACGTTTGGCAAAACACTTGACTTTTTGAGCCAACTACATAGTTACGTAAATAATTGGGTCATATTAATCTGTAAGTAAATTTGGAAATATCAAAAAAAAAACTCTAGAAACTCTCTCTCTCTTGTGAAATTTAAACAACATGATCCTGAGTAAATCAAAAGATGGCACTAAACTAAATTATCATAAAATCATCGCAAAAAAATTCCTCAACGTAAGATAATCAAGAGTTTGAGGGCCCCTTTCCTGCTTTACTTTTTTTTGTTGTTAATTAAATTTTGGAATTGATCACAGCTAAAGGCGATAAATAGCTTTTCAAAAAAAATCATGGAAACGTTTATTACTCCAGACTTTAAAAAATTAGACTTTAATACTTTGTTTTGAAAACCCTGTCATTTGATCATTCTAAGATATTATTTGAGAACCCTGTCAATGACTCATCTAAAAGTTGAAAACAATCTAATCCGCTAAATTGGCCTAATGAAATAATTAGCCGGTGTCCTGGCATAAGGGTAGCACGTTTTCCCCGTGATCTGAGCGTCCCGGGTTCAAGTCCCGGTTTGTTTGTGATTATTCTTCTGTGTTCTATCTGTAAGGTGTATGAATGTGCCCTGCCCCTTGTAAAAAAAGAGCTATGCAAGCGAATGTGATGAGTGAGTAGCAAAAGTCGTACTCTCGGCCCTTGTTGGCTTTACTACAAAACGAGAGACGCTGAATAAGGCTTAAATCGTTGACTACCTTAGCCAGCTAGTCCATGGCAAATGTCATAAGAAACAACAATACCATTTAATAAAAAATATATTTAAAATAAATGCAAAAATGTGTGTGATGTTGAAATTTGTAAATTAGTTTTTACGTAACTTTTTTCTTTTTCTCAAATTTCTTCGCTTTGCAATTATGCTAAATTAATTAATAAAAAAATTTTTTTTATCAATATTTGTAAAAAAATAAGACTTGTTCTTTAAAAAATATGTTTAAAAATTCCAACAGGATTAATTTGCAAAATATATTTAATTTCACCCTAATATCGCATAGAGAATGTCAAATTGATAGGATAACTTTTGTTTCATACTTTAAAAATTATAATTAAATTATTGTAATCTAAAGTTTAATATATAATTTATAGCTACACTTATGGTAATGAATATAAAATTTATAACTACACCTACTCTTATTTATTCTGTCTTGTTTGTTAGTATTTCATGTAATATTAAGATTGTTATATTTATTAAACATTCCAATATGCCATTAGCATTTCAGTTTCAAATAATTTCAGATAAATGCTATTTTGAATAAGTGGAATGTAGTTATGCGTAAATGAAATAATGTGTTAAATGTGGATATATGACCGAAAAGCAATTGTATTGTATTAACATCGAGTTATTATACCATATTAATAAGTTTCTATGTTAAATGCTTTAACAATTCTACCTTGTCATTTGTAATTGGTCTTAATGTAAATGACATTTTAGTATTGCAAAGAGTTTCATAAATAAGCGGTAAATTAATCTTGAATTATTACCTGTTATTCTGTTTGAAATTCAAATCCATTTAAAGTAAATCTTTGTCAACAGGTGAGTATGGTCTGTCTAATAATAATTAAAAGTGTTTTTCATTAACAGTGGAAAATTCTAAAATTTTCATTAAAATAAAACATGGTTAGTGTTTATCTATTACAATTATTTTAAGAAATTTTAATTAATAATAAATATATCAATATTTCTACAGGAATTAAATTTATTTTTTTACGTAAAAAATTGTTTTTCTTCCTTACAAAAAGATTTGATTTGACGAAGATTATTGGCAAACATCTTCTGAATTCCATATTGTATTGAAATATTCACTTTTATATGAAAGTTCAATTATCTAACTTATTTGCATATTGTGTGTTTCCTGTTTGCTTACCTTCTTCTGCTTTTGTTTTGGCACGTTCATATGTATGCCGATGGTGTTAATATGTTTAATTAACGATGCCTGTGTTCTGAAATTTCCCGTATTCTCTTGAATTATTATCTGTTATTGTCTTATTCAGCTCTTTTAAATACTTTTTGGCCAGAATATCCAGGTTAGTAGGGCATTGGATTCGCATCTCATAGCTTGTGAGATCTCTCTCTCTCTCTCTCTCTCTCTCTCTCTCTCTCTCTCTCTCTCTCTCTCTCTCTCTCTCTCTCTCTCTCTCTCTCTCTCTCTCTCTCTCTCTCTCTCTCTCTCTCTCTCTCTCTCT
>JAOUZG010038692.1:3675513-3691916 GCA_026289955.1 Argiope argentata | reverse complement strand
TCTCTCTCTCTCTCTCTCTCTCTCTCTCTCTCTCTCTCTCTCTCTCTTATTAAAAAAGGACGCGTCTCATGAGTAGCTAAATCGTATTCTTGGCTTTAAATGACGCTACTGAAAAACTAGAGAGGCTGTCTAGGTTTAATATCGCTGTTCATTCGTCAGTGGGCTTGTCTATGACAAGTGCAATAAGAAAAAAAGATTAAAATGAAATCTGCAATCCAAATTTCAATGTATTATGTCAGAACATCATTTCTTGAAAGGCCAAGCACCAAGTGCTCGGGCAAGTTAAATTACATTTTTATTCCTTTTAATTTTTCGTTGAATTAGTCACTTTAGAATTGCAAACGATCCAAAAAACTTTGTTTCGCCTTTATTGTTAAAAAAATATCACATTTCAAATTTATTTCATTTTATATCATCACGTACTCAAAATGACATTTTTCTAGGTTTTTTACGCTGAACTCATTAACTTTTTTTAAAAATCAGAGCTTCTGTAAAGGTGATGGCAACACGTAATTAAAAACTAATTTTTTGAGATGCTCTTGCAGATAATAAAATTTTCATTTTTCGCATACGGATTTTTGTTGATGCCAAAAACTTCATCCCAAAAACAACATCATGTTCTGATATGATAACAACAACATGCTTGTTTGTATTGCTGCATCGATATAAAGATCATTCTTGGATACCATAGTAACAAATCTTTTCCATCAATATAATTCTGATTATTATATTGCAATTTTAAGTCTCAAAAACTGTTAAAAGTATAAAAGAACAGAAGTTTTCCAATGGTAAACTTACCAATAAACTTCCATTTTTTAAAATCCATTTTTGTTGCTATCAAGAAGTTTCTTCAGAAGTTATTAAACCGCTATTTCGTCTAAATACGTCTGCATGTAAAGAATTTCCGTAATTCGTTGCTTCCAGTAATCTAATTTTAGAGAATTCAAATATCTAAATATCGTTATTCATCTAAATATCTAAACCTCTTTTAATCTCTTTTTTAAATTTAGTATGCATAATTATTAAGTACTTAAGTTTTCCAAATTAATATAGCTATGTAGACATTCGTCAGTTTCTTATTTTCTGTCTCAAAGTTTCTAAGTCCATTAATCTCACCCTATTTCAAAAAAAATGTATCGAAATTCTTTAATTGTTTGACGTATTTTTCTTTAATTTAATCGATGCTTCTGATTCTTTAATTGTTTGATGTATTATTCTTTAATTGAATCGATGCTTCTTATTCTTTAGTTGTTTGATGCATTTTTCTTTAATTGAAGTTCTTTTATAGCCTTCGAGAAAGTACTTATATTCCATATTTTTTAAAACTTTATTGACAATTTTTATAAGTCCAAATACTGTTTTCAAAATAATATTGAACTCTGTTTCAATATTTTACAAAGTTTGAAATTTGAAACAGATTACATTTCTGATTACATATCGCAAAATCAAAATTTCTTTTTTATCTCAAATATTGTAAAACTCTCTTTAAAACTCAGAAATATTTCATTATATTACTTTTAAAGTTTATTGACATCTAAACTGCATAAAATGTGATTTTATTTCACGTTCTTCTCCATTCTGAAACGTTTCTCAAAACAAGCACATCATAAACTATTATATTTAATCAGTCTTTTTTCTAGTACAATGACCAGAAATAAAGAATCACGTGCGACACATTACGTTAAACGTTACGTTAAAACGTTAGTTTTTATTGATTCTGAATACCACATCAGTATTTTGAAATAACATGGTAAAAACTCATGGAAATTGTAGTTCAGTAATTTGTACCTATTGTAACTTCTCCAGAAAAATGAGTCATTTTTTAGTTTTAGTTAATATCGTCTAGTATAGAATGATTCAGAAGTTTGGTACAATTTTAAAAAAATCAATAAATCGTAAGTAAGTGAAGATAAAAAGATGGTATTTGCACAGAAGAGACTGAAAGGAAATCAGATTTTTCTTATTATTTCGAAATAATATGCAATTTTTTCTTCTTATTATTGCGAAATAAAATGCAATTTTTTTCTTATTGCGAAATAATATGCAATTTTTTTTCTTATTGCGAAATAATAGGCAATTTTCATCTTATTATTATTACGAAATAATATGCATTTTTCCATTATTATTGCAAAATAATATGCATTGTTTTTTAATTATTGCGAAATAATATGAATTTTTTTTCTTTTTATTATTGCAAAATAATGTGTAATTTTTTTCTTATTATTGAGAAATAATATGCAGTTTTTTTTCTTATTATTCCGAAATAATATGCAGTTTTTTTCTTATTATTGCGAGATAATATGCAATTTTTTTCTTATTATTGAGAAATAATATGCAGTATAATTCTGTAGTTGGTATAACGATGCATTTCGCAATAAATGAAGTTAATTTTGAAAATATTCACTACATTTTTCACTCGTGAATACATATGTCTTATGGGAGGTCACATCTTCCACAGTTTTAACCTTTTAATTTGCAAAGGATGAAAGCAGGTAATAAAAATGTGTTGGGCAAAGCAGTTAAATAAAAATGTAAAAATGTTAAACAAGATATTTATATAATATATGCACGTATTATTTTAATATTTTAATTTTCAGAAATTAACAGGATTTATGTATTTTAATTATTACGCTGTTATTTGTGTACGGATATAGCATGCAATATCCATGTAAAGCATGTGGAATAGTAAATATCTCTTAATATGCAATAAAAACGCATTACTTCTAAGAATGTGCCAAATAAAAAGTTGGATGCACTTTAATGATACGAGCAATTGATACTTCGATGATGGTATAAAAATTAATACAACAGAAATAATTCTTATTTTTGTAAGAAAGTGTTGTTTCCCTTCTCCTTCAATTGAAATATGCGCTAGAAGACGAAACATTAAGCATATAATAAAAAAAATTCCGGTTTATCCTATGTGGCTATATAAATTGTTCTAAAATCATTAGAGACATCTGTGAATTGCTATATTAAATTCAAAGCCATCTGTAAATTGCTCTAAATTCAGAGCTATTAGAGCTGTAAAATTTGATATGGATTGGGTTTCAAGACTCTTTTTCTCTTTCGATGTTTCTTGCACGAGTCTCATCTATTTTTCATCATTTATTTCTAACAAATCCTTATGTTGTTCCGGATTTTTGAATTGTTTTATATCCACTTAAATTGATCGTGATTAAAGATCACTACATCTTTGTTATCAGTTTAGAAAAAGATGATAAATTGAATCTTCATTTTCAAGTAACTTTAAGGATAGCATCTATGTAAAAAAAAAACCCCCATCTTATTGGAGTTTTTTTCATTGGATGTCGTTCAAATGCTTTTGTCTAATGGATAGCTAAACAGAATTGCCTTGAGATCTTTTAAATAGCCAAAACCATTGTTGTCTCAGATTGAATTGTGTAGCAAAATGGATTGAAAAAACTTTCGAATTTTAAAGACGAAATTGAGTTTTATGCGCATTTGAATTCCTCTTGTACTTTTTGTAAAATTCTAGAAAATTCTTGAGAGTGAGATCAAGTAATGAGAATTAATAAGGGAAATTCGAAGAAGAAAACCTACCAACGAAGGAAGGAATGGGGTAAACTTGTAACATTTTGAACCCCGACCTGCAGTATCATTCAAACAATATTTTTAAAAAACTATGATGAAACTATGAATGAAAAAATATGAAATAAAAAAATGATGAATATTCAAGTGAATCGTTATGGAATAATTTCCAATAACTAACAATTTAGAAGTATTTTTGTTGTTATTTTTGAAAAGAAAAAACATTTACAACTGTGTTTTTTTCTTTATTATGATAAAAAACGATTTTACTCAATTCGATTTTTATCATCAAAATTCAAGAGAAATCAGTTAGTGTTAATCGGGTATTGTTATCAGGTGGAATGCAAACATTCATTCCTTTTATTTCCCCTCACCTCCCCCCTTTTTTGACAAAATGAATGCTTCTTGACGCATGCTCAAAAGCCTGAAATTGTTTCGAATTCGGAAAAGTACAGTATACAGAAAATTTGAAAAAGAAGAGTTTCGAAAATATGATCTTTAAAATACTCTTCTATTAACCAGTAAAATGTTTTAAAATCTTTTTCCAAAAGAAAAAAAAAGACTTCTATTAAAAAAGAAGTTTGAGAGAAGAATACATAGAATGATCAAGGATATGACAAAAATGCATAAATAGTATGACCATAAGAGATATGCACGTTGAAAATAAGAATGAAGGAAAACAGCAGAACAAACTTCACTTTCTTAGAAGTACTTGAAGAATTTATGAGTTTTTGAAAACAAACAGCCAGCACATGATGATTTTTTTTTCTAACTCAAATATAATGAGATTTCACGACTTCGATATTCTACGATAACGAATTTTCTGTATTTCAAAAGAAAATTTATCTTTAGAAACACGTTGATCGATCTGTCCATTTAATTGCTTATCCGTGTGTATACGATCAAGATTGTTCATTGAAAGATACATAGAATGGATTCTGTGAATGGACAAGGGATAGAACAATTGCTCATTGGAAGACACCGATCATAGCCAATCTTATCTCAAACAATTTTTAATCTATATGAGATGGCAAAATCCATCGATAAAAACTGTCTGTTATCAAGTTCGTGCATATATGAACTAAGAAAAGCAGAAGTATAACTAATTAAATAAATAAAAGTTGGGTTTTTAAAAACACAAAAACAATAGAACTGCCACAAAAAAGCCAGATTTAATAATTCCAAAACTCTATGTTTGATAGATGGAATTCGCCTCATACATTTAAATGTTTTCGAAATCATTAAAAGTTTAGCTTCTAACCGGACACCGCTTATCTTCGATTTGATGTCCATTATTTAAGAGTTGTCACAGAAAAAAGGGCTCCTTTTTTTCTGTTGTTGAAAGTAACAAAGAAATAGTAGCAAATAATTGTTCAAAAGTTCGTTGCAACCAGATTATTCTGAAAACTATTGTATGAGCAGTAAAATCTAATTAATATAATATAACTTGATTTTACAATAATGTTATAATATTTACAACATATTTAAGCCAGCGTCCTGGCATGGGGGCAGCGCATCTCCCTTGGTATTTGGGCCTCCCGGGTTTGGGAATATTTGTTCTTCTGTGTTCTATCTGCAAGGAATGTGAACGTGCCCCCCTGTAATAAGGGACTGTGCAAGTGAATGTGATGAGTGAGTAGCGAAAATCGTACTCTTGGCCTTAGTTGGCGCTACAACAAAACAAGAGACGATGAATTAGGTATAAATCGCTGACTGCCTCAGCGAGCTTGTCCATGGCAAGTGCCATAAATAACAACAAACAACAGAACATATTTATAGAAATTTGAAAAACAGTTATAGTTTCTTAAAAAAAGAGTTAGATAGTAAACAAAAAGTCATTAAAATGCTCATAAGTTATATATTGTTAAAGTACGATAATCAAGCAAAAAAAATGACACATTATTCTGGCAAATTTTATATATATCAAGATTAATTCATTAAAAATAAGAAACCAAACGATAAAATAGTAGCGCCATCTGAAGGTGACATCACTTCATAGAAACGCCGAACATTATCTAAATGTTCATAGAACATAATGATCTAAAATCTCTTTTAAAATATTATTACAATCGTTCATCCCCTTTAGTCTATTTTTAACAAATCATTTTTAGATTATAAAAAAACTCTTGAGGTAAAAACAAATATTACTCTTCGAAATAAAAAAAAACTGTTACACAGAGTCTCAAATGATTCGGAAACCATGACGGCAGCGTTATTTTTCAATTAAAAGTCGAAGATATCTTTGAAATGAATAAAAAAAATCTACTTTCGAGAAAACCAATATTTGAAGGCAGAGGTTGGAAAATAAACGGTAGATACGATTCAATAATAATTTCACACTTAAATACTCATTTCAAGGTACATTAAACTTCAGCAAACAGCCTGGAACTATTCTGTTTGAAGAGACAACACCAGTAACGCGAAATATTCTTATTAAGAGCGAGGAAGATTCTTTAACCGACAAAATTTGTTCGGAAGAAATGAAGCAAGTGGACATTAATTGAGGAAGCCCTTCGAAATGCTTTGAGAGTACCGCAAAGAAAATAGAAATTCTTTTCGAACATTGTTGCATATAGTGGAATATCTTGACACAAATTGGACTCCTTTTTAATCTTAGAGAATTTTATTGAAAACTTAATAAAAATTTACGAATTGTATTTTGTTAGAATAAACTGCCGCCTGCATATTTTTAAATCTGTATTTATACACACCTATTATATTAAACCAAAGGAAACAGTCAACCCAAAACTTTATTGCATACAGCTCAGGGCCATCTCAGTGAATACCTTGCTTATCATTGGTGTACAACAGTTAAGAATTATTAATCTTTGATGTGAATATAATATTGCAACAAAAAGCAAGACTGTCATAATTTACCATGGCTCGATTGGCAGAGCATTGGGCCTCTAATCCAATGGTCTCTGGTTCGACTCCCGGTCAGCGTATTTTATACAAAGGCTGGAATTTTAATTTAAAATTTGTCTTATTATTTCTCTAAAATCGAGATGATTCTAGAACATTCCTTACTATTCGAGCGAGATGATTCTCGAATGTTCTCCAGATGTATAAAAGCCGAGTTCTGCTCAGTTCTTCATTCTGTTCTCCGGCGAGTTGCTTGGTGCTAATAAACGCGATTGTTTCTAACTATCCGCGTCTTTAATTCAGTCTTCTTGACAATATTTTTACTGAATCTATTGAGAAATTCTTGGCGAAATTATTTGGTTACTAATCCCTGGTAATTTGCCCTCCAATTGAACTTTTCTTCCTGCAAAATAAAGATGTCAAAGATAATACTGTTGTCCAAGATACCAAAAGGCTTATTTCTAATCTTCCACACCCTGCTTAGCAAGTCCTATCGAAATTATCGGTTATGATGGCAATGTTCTTAGCAATTTTTCAGTAGTTTACTTTACTGATGGTAGTAAACTTAACCACAGTGTTGGACTTGCTTTTGTTGTGTTTTAAGATTCCCCTGAAATGGAACATTTCATGTTTAAAATTCTGGATTAGTGTACTCTGTTCCAATCAAAATTTCTGGGCTTCAATAACTCGCTCAAATGATCTTGAACCGCTCTACTGTGTCATCCAGATCTCTTATTTGTACTGATTCTCTTTCATCTTTATTTTTGCTTTGTAATATTTCTTTCTGCCACAAAATTATGGGGAATTTTCAAATCAGTCTTTACAAGCTTAAATCTAGAAGAATTGGTGAATGTTTTTCACATGTGCAAGGTTATTATGGTATTTTAGGGATGAAAGAACCCAATTAGTTTGCAAAGCAAGCTACAATGCTAAACATCATCGATCCTTTGACCATCCACAAATCTCACATTCGCAATGATCAGGGATACACAACCTATGGCCCGAGGTCCAAAATTGACCCGCGTAGCTTTTGAAGTTGGCCCGCGAATGTTGTTATTAAAATAGCACTAATTTAAAGTGAAATGAGAGTTTTTTTTTAATAAAGAGAAAAAAATCTGCTGCGAAAACGATTCTACATCAGAATAAATAATTTACAGTTGTTCTTTAAGTTTATTTACTTTTTATTACGTAGCTTTTCAGTATGTTCCATTCATTTGCTAACTGCCTGCGAGTACGAATTTTTGTATACGAGAAGCTCGCGGACGTGAAAAATTTCCACACATGCAAATGCAGTATGAGGATCAAATTCAAATATTGCGTATTGCAATTAAGGATTTATTTGCAGATTTTGAAAAGTATCTAACAAAAATTGATGTATTTTCTTCCCCATTTTCTGCTGATGTAAATCTAGTGACTGAGAGTATGCAGTTAGCCTTAATGGATTTATAGAATTCTGATTTTTTCAAAAATCAGTTGAAAGAAAAACCGATATTAGAGTTTTATAAAGACTTACCCGAAGAATTTTCGTGCTTAAAGCGAAATGCAGCATTATATGCAACTTTCTTTGCAGTACTTAAATTTTTGAACAAAATTTCTCAATAATGAATTTAAACAAATCAAAAGAAAGAAATAGAATAGCAGATGAGAGAACCCTTTTTCTATTCTATTTCTCATTTTGCTCTGCGTATTGCCACAACCAATCTTAATACCAACAAAAATATCAATAACTCCAAGTATTCAGTCCCATCCATCTCATTAATTCTTACTAATTTTGATTATTAATTTTTTTCTCAAAATTTAAATTGTGTTCTCTGTATAATCGCCTGAAAAACTCTTCTGTTATTCTATTTAAGTTTGCCACCTTTTTAGCAGGTATTTTTTTTGAGGTAAAGTATTTTAATCATATCTATAATATTTCTGTTTTATTCCTTTATTTATTGCATAATGTGTGCATGAGTAAAATAAGTAAAGTAATAATTGCAATTCATGCGTATTGCCCCACCCCAAAAAAACAGCGTTTTCACGTTGATAACATGTTTTAATATTCACGTGCTGCTTTGTCCCCCCCCAACATGATCCTTTTTCATATTTTAGTCCCTCATCCTGAAAAGATTGTGCATCCCTGGCAATGATAATCACAAAAATGACCATATTCTTATGGAATGAAATGTACCAGAGTTCATCAACTGCCTCTTAACTTAAATTATTTCCCCCCACAATTTCTCAAAGATCAAAGAGCAAGCATTTCTTCAGTGACTTTCCCTTTACGAAATTTCTCACTGGCCACAGTAATTTCAACTACTATCTCAAGAAATTTAGATTATGGAACACTGATCCACTCTTGCAGCGTGGGCAGAATTCAAATTGTCGAACACTTGCTTTTGGGCTGATCCAAACTTACTGAAAGGAAATGAGATTTTACTGTGGATCTCAATGCCTATAATATTAGGTTCCCACCTCCACTTCATGTTTTTATCGATTACAAAATGGTTTGTTTGTCATTCTGTAAATTTATTGCCTTTTCTGCTTCAATTTTTAATTAGTCTTGTTTCGTTCATATGTTTTGCTTTTTCTCTGTTGTTAATATCTTTACTTTTATCTGTTTTTATCTATATATGTAGTTGTTTCTACTTACTTCTGTAAGCATTGTGCTATACTTTGTGGTGCACAAGAATTGCCCTATTATCAATATATTGAAAAAATCTCTGGCATATTGTCAATAGTATTAGAATATCGAATTTGGATTTTAGATGCGTTTACAATCACAATTTCTAACGATAAATCAAAATTGCTAGATAGATTAAAAGGTTTAAGATGGCATTGTTAATTTATTATTTTACTTAATTTATTGGGGCCGAGATAGCCTGGTTGGTAGAGCGTTGGACTCGCATTCCTTAGATTGCGAGTTTGAACGTCGCTGGCAGAAGACTCTCCGCTTGTGTGGTGGTTGGTAAGCGTTAAATACGTCGTAGCCAAAAAGTCCTCCATGTCGAGAGTAATACCACTGGGGATACTGGGTCAGAGGTGATCGTTCTCTGTTCCAGATCTAAATTTCGATCTGAGATGAATGAATGAAATGCATGAATGAAGTTCGTCCCGTAAAAAAGACTTCTGCTCTTTAAAAAAAGTTTGTGACGTGTGTGAGCTAGAATTCAGATTTCAGCCTTCGGGTGCTCAGAGCTTCATACTCTCAAAAGTTCCCGCCGGGGGGCACTTTGTAATTGGGGAGAGATGCTTCCGGTATGGTGGTTGGATCTCGCCAACCCTGTGGGTACACTAATAGGTGGGAGGTTAGACTCCTCTAATCGATGACGGGACGTACTTCCTTATGGAAGGGTTGTACCATGACCGGTGATGGCCATTAGGACTCAACCACAGTTCCCGCTGATTGCTGTCGCGGCGGTGCAGTCATTCAGTGCTGATGGTTAATCCGTGTGCCTTCGTGTGGGTCGGAGAGTCTGCTCTATGACTTATCCTCAAAAGCCACTGCACCCCTCCCTAAAGTTTTAACGCGAAACTCGACAATAGCATTTAATCTATCAAATTTTGAGCAAAAATATAGAGATTTTTTGTCTATATGACTGTTCTGATACACGTGAGCTTGATATCTACAAAACGTATAACTATATAGATAAATTTTGTACACAGGTTTTGCATCTAAAATGTAGATTCTAAAATTTGAAAGAAAACTTTCAAACGATTAACCGTCTATCGATCTGTATTTTCATGTGAATATAAACGCAATAACTCATAGATGCAATTAAATAAATAAATTCCACTTGTAATCTTATGATTATATTTTTAATTCATCTTCAAGTTTTGATCCCATGTCAGTCGGTAAAGAATCACTTTAAAAATATATTTATATAATATCTTCAGTAAAAATTCCAGACACAAACGAACAATTTATATTTCGTAATTGTTGCTAGCCAGTTCCCTGAAAACCATATTTGGCTTTACCACAAAAATCCCTATTTATGTAAGAGAAGGAGAAAGGACTTTTAATAAAGAATATTTGAGAAAGTTTCGAGGAAACCTTGCCCCATCTGTATTTAATTATAGCCCATTGTAATATTATGAACAACTGAAGTACGATTTAAATAAATTCAGTACGAGATGAAGCCGGACGTAAAGAATCAAAATTTGTCCTAATTAGTAGATTAATTTTTAATTTAATTTTGAAAATATTAAATAATATATTATCATTAAAATGCATAAATATGCGAAATTCGAAACACTAGCACATCAAGAAAAGGGTACAAAAAGTATCACCCATAAAATTTCAGATTTTTTATATGATGTAAATACAATTAAATAAAAGCATTTAAAATCTTTATTGCATTGTCGCATCCCTAATCTTAAATTAGAATAAAATTAATCTACAAGAAAATTTCCATTAAAAAAAATTAACGAACATTAAAAAATTGGTGTCTTAAAGTTCTTTGAAATGTTCTTAGATTCCCAGAAACATGCAGTTTTCGTAGAAATGTATCGATTCTTCTATGAAACGCTTAATCGAAAATTCATCTAGAATTCTGACACAAATCTGTATTCCTAAATGATATTCTTGTTATAAAATTGATATTGAAAATTAGACTATGATCATAATTTTTTTCTTATTAATATAAGAATCAAAGAGGAATTATCAAAATGTCAAACTGCAACGGGTAATTTATAACAAACAGGCAAATTCCCTTAGTACAAAGATTAATTCAGTTATGTATTTTTTATGCTTATTTAAATAATTATTTTTTTATGTTTTTGAAGGGAATTTTTTCCTTGCAGTGAAATTGAGATAATTATAACATTTTACTCATAAAAAGTAATTAATTCAACATTGTCTGAATTACTTTTTTTTTATTTCTTTCTATTTTTGAAATTTAAAAAACAAAATATTTACTAATGAAAGAAAGATATTAAAACCATATAATAAAAATGGTTAAGTAATTCAAAAATTTAGCCTTGTATGAAACTTTAAATTTTTAAAGAAATGGCAGATAAAAAATTGGT
This sequence comes from Argiope argentata, assembly GCA_026289955.1. NCBI lineage: Eukaryota > Metazoa > Arthropoda > Arachnida > Araneae > Araneidae > Argiope > Argiope argentata. The sequence continues at coordinate 3,680,492 of JAOUZG010038692.1, read as the reverse complement.
GAAAAATAATAATGCAATTTATCAATTTTTCCAAGAAATGTCCAGTAGCCAAATATTCACATAAAATCTTCATCTCAAATAGCATGCGAGATGCGTAGTTTTTATAATGAATTAATTACACTAGTATTTATCCACTTATTATTTTACTTGTTATTTTTTATAACCACTCATTATTATTTTCTTTTATAACCACTTAATATTATTTTATTCTTATTCTAGTTGTTATTTTTTAACCACTTATTATTATTTTATATTATTAAATTATTTATATTTATTATTCTAGTATAACCACTTAAAATTATTTTATCCTTATTCTAGTTGTTATTTTTAATAACCACTTATTTCTATTTTCTTTTATAACCACTTAATATTATTTTATTATTATTCCACTTTTTCTTTTCTTTATATCTACTTATTATTTCATCATTAACATTAGAGCTTGCGTAGGTTTTCGAAACTCTCTAAATGTAATCAAATTTATAGTAACATTTAAAAAAAATTTATTCAAATCAATAAAATTTCAAATTTCGAAACTATTGATTTCTTATTCATGTTCTAATAGATATATTTTCCGTTTTTCTATAATAAAAGATATAATATTAGAGTACAATGTAATATATTTTTATTATATTTCATGTTGTTTTTAAAGAATACTAGAAGTGATTTCCATATAGTAAAATTTTCAGGTTCTGAAAAATAATTATTACCATGTTATACAGATAATTTTATGCAAATCAAGGGTACCAAAAAAGAGTGAGAATCTTGAGCAATGGTTAATTTTTATGGAATGTTTTAAATAGAAATAACATGAGATAAATAAGTTTTTAACTATTGTCATAAAACTCATGAGAATTAAAACACTTAAACTAAGGACTGAGACAGTTACTACATATTTTATAGCACGTAAATAACATAAATAGGTTAAAATATTTAGTTTTTATATGTCTATAAATGGAATATTCAGAAATTGATGAATTATTCGTCACCAAAAAAAGTTTGAATATTTTATATGGTTTATTTAAATTTAATAAACGTAAAATTTTTATACTGCTTTAATTTATGAAAACATAAAAAAATACGATTTTAATCAGTTTTGCTAAGCGTTACTGCTTGTAGCCGAAAATATAATGGAAAAAACAAAAAGGACATTTTCATGTAAAGCGAATAAAAATACAAATGAAAATGCCTTTCACTTTAACATTTAAAAATTAACTGTAAGAAAATAAAACGAAATCTCACCTGTAATGCATAATTTCTTTATAAAAGTTACTAACCCTCTCTGATATCCTTCCGCAAATGCCGATTCGCGCAGATGACAATCCGCGAAAGATGTAGTGCCGTAGTAGATGAGTAGAGTAAATATGATTTTTATGAGTATGCTTTTCGTTGCACTTTTATATATCCACTTTTGAGAGGAATGACAATTGTCTTAACAGCTGCACATACGTTGTTCGAAATTTTTTGGGTGTTATTCCTCATTGTTATGACACCAGCAGATTTCGTAATAGTACGGGAGAGTTCGATGATTCCATTCAATTTAACGTTCCGGTAGAACTTTCCCTGACGAAATAATTTATGAGTATTATTTACGTTCTATATTTTCTGTAAACCTCCTGAACTTCTGGTTCTAATTCTATTTGGTCTGACATATTTAATTAAATTCATGAAGCAAGAACTCATGATAAAGAAAACTTGTGTTTTTGTAGAAGTCATTTAGAACTAAAATAATGTTCTGAGCCGGCTTGCTGGCACAGGGGTAGCGCGTCTGCCTCGTGTTCAGGAGGTCCCGGGTTCGAGTCCTGGTTCGGGCATGGTTGTTATTCTATGTGCTATCTGTGAGATGCGTGAATGTGCCCCCCTGTAAAAAGGGGTTGTGCAAGCGAATGTGGTGAGTGTGTAGCAAAAGTCGTACTCTTGGCCCTAGTTGGCGCTACTTGAAACAAGAGACGCTTCACTCGGCTTAAATCTGCTGCTGGGTTCAGCAGCGAGCTTGTCCATAGGCAAGTGCCATTAGAAACAACAACAACAACAATAATGTTCTGAACGATAATAACGAGATGGAAAGAAGAGAGGAAGAAATTTAAAGGGAACAATTATATATTAATTAATAATTAAATGATTTATTTTTAAATATTATCTGTGCTAAAACTGTTCTTTGCATTTAAAGTTACTGCAATAAATGCTGAGCGCTCTTTCAGCAAATTAAAATTGACAAATAATTGTCAAGCATGTGCGTATAACGCTTAAATGCACTTGCTATACAAAGCATCTAAAAAGAAACTTTCCTGAAGTATTTAAAAGCCTCAAGCATCAAATAAACATGCAATAGTTATATGTGTTCGTACTTACATATTTTTCGGTTTTGAAAATATGTAGGGTCTCAATTGGTTTTTTGCACCCCGGCTCCTTCATAGAGAAGGCCGACTCTGCTTTCACTTCCTGTTCAAGCACTAAATTAAGACATTCCTGTTGGAGACTTTCATTGAAGATCTAGTGATAGGTCGGAATTATATATTTGAAATTCCGTATGATCAAATTTGATCCCAGCAGATTTTTAGTTGAAACCTCGTGTATATCGGGGCTTCTCAATCACTTCTAAGATTTGAAAATGCAATTCAATTGACTATCGATGGCATGAATGCTGACATTCTAAATTCAGTGGTAATTGGTGTAAAAAACGCATCTCATTTGTCTGATTACTTTTGATAGTGATAATGTTGAACAATTTTTAATTAAAAAATAAATACCCAGTGTCATGTTAATGTGATTTGTTTGCTTTTTTGCTTGTATATACCTCATTTGCATAAAACGTCTCTGCATTGACGTGTAAGCGCCCTCTTTCGGCTAGTTTTAGAATCCTTTTTCATATGCGGAAAATAACACCAATATACCCTGATCATATTGAAATCCGTACAGTTTGAAGTTTTGAAGTTTGCCAGATATTTATGTTAAAATCTATATAAATCAGCTTATATACTGACATCATGAAAAATTATATATTATTTCCAAACCAAACCCAAGAGATATTCTACATTCTTTTATCTTAAAAACAAATAATAAAACTTTCTAAATTTAAATATGCAAAAATTTATAGATAATGCACACGTTAATCAGAAATGAAGCGGAATCAAAATTATTGTTATAAAGACCTATTGTCAGTTCTTCAATCAAATTTTTATTTTTTAAAAGGTTTTTACTGAAAATTTCTTTGTAAATATGAATGAACTTGTGTTTTGATATCACCGATACTTAAATCTTATTACCTAATTAAATAAATAGTTTTTACTCGTTTTGTTATTTTGTTACCTGACTGATAGTTTACTAAAAGAGAATAAATGGGAAAATGTCTGGTTAAAGGTAACATTGTTTCCTTTTAAGTAAATATTCCGGTTTAACATTCTACCGATTCTTAGAAAAGAATCATGCTGTTTATCTGTCGTTATGTCTATAGAAATGTAAACGGATTCTTAACATTTCGAGAAAAAAAAAATTTCATCTTCCATTCCCATAAAAGACAATAACGAAGTCTGTCTTTCATATGCTATTGAATAATATTTTGAGATTTGTGTGATACATAAATTTATATTTCCATTACAGAAGATTAGATTGAAAAATAATTAAAAGGCTCTTTTTAAATAGTTAGGGGAATAGCACAAAAAAGTAATAATAATAAATCAAATATTTCAATAAAATATTAAAATAGAAAAATCAAAATTACGATTTACATACAGGAAACCTTTAATATCGGTACATTTTTGTTCTTAAATTCTTGTATAAACTAAATTTAATTTGTATTTATTAAAGCTGTTTCGAATGATAATATTATTTTTATATTTTGTTTCCATGTATTTATTGGTCATTAATAATAAGAGTTAAAACATTCTCACTATTAAGGGACAGAAAGTGATAAAGAATAAATTAAAAATGGTTTCCAGAAACATAATTTTTAGGCACTAAACGTTTAAATCTAAAGCATTGATACAGTATCTTTCTTCAGTTTAATATCAGATGGAACTACATTAGATCAAACCAAAATTAAATTTAATTTAACAGTTTTCTGATTATTCATCTTTGAAATTAATTAAATTAGTTGATTGATGTGACAACGTGAATTTTCAAACTAAAGAAAATGAGTAGAAAATTGATAAAAAATTTCCTTTCCATGCGTGAAACCAATAAAAGTTTCTAAATTTTTGTAGTGAAATATGCTGTTGTTGTCAATGGCACTTGCCATGGACACGCCCGTGATGCATCAGTGGATTTAAGCTGAAATAAGCATCTCCTGTTTGAAGTAGCGCCATCTAGTGCCAAAAGAACGACTTTAGCTACGCAGTCATCACATTCGCTTGCACAGCCCCTTTTTAACGGAGGGGGGGGCACAGCCACAAGCCTCACAGATAGCACACAGAAGAACAACCATGCCCAAACTGGGACTCGAACTCGGGACGTTAAGATCACGAGAAAGACGCGCTACCTCTGCGCCAGGATACCTGCGTAGTGAAATATATTTGATCAAATGGGTAGTTAAAAACATGGAGTCAATTGTCAATGGTATTCAATATAGGTTTGTATTACCCTCTTTTTTTCATTTTGCTCAGAAATGAAAAAAAATTACATTAGTTATACAATTTATCGAATTTTTATGGTTTCCCAACATGGAGACACATATACGCATTGCATGGCTCTGATAACAGAAATGACAAACTGAAAAAAATTGGGTGGTGAGACGTTTAGATATATTGTTAGACCAATTAATAATTTTCTATTATCTCTATTAGCTGTGCCACACCTTCTCGGCTTTGGTATATAGATTAAAGAACAACCTAAAGCCAATTGCTGACTGAGGCAGCAAGAAAGAAGATGGAAAAAATTATTAGTCTGGTTGCTTGTTAAATAAATTTGTACTACATAAAATTTTAAGATTTTAAAGTTTCAGGACTACAGTATTTATTGAATTGAACTATTAAAATCTTTAGTAA